>JASAMX010016691.1:0-15903 GCA_030248175.1 Microlaimidae sp. YZB2_3
GTGTTTGTGTCTGTGTTTGTTTGTTTGTGTTTGTTTGTGTGTGTGTGTTTGTGTGTGTGTGTGTGTGTTTGTGTGTGTGTTTGTGTGTGTGTGCTTATGTATGTGTGTGTTTGTGTATGTGTGTTTGTATATGTGTGTTTGTATATGTGTGTGTTTGTTTGTGTGTGTGTTTGTGTGTGTGTTTGATTGTGTGTGTGTGTGTGTTTGTGTATGTGTGTGTTTGTATGTGTGTGTGTTTGTGTGTGTGTTTGTTTGTGTGTGTTTGTGTGTGTGTGTCTTATATTGATTGTGACTTTTTGTGTCAGAATAACGACGTATTTGGAAACTTATAGCCCAGGGAGTGTCGTAGAGTGGTTGAAACTTCAAAAAAATATATGGACTACTTTATACTGGACAACACATTTTCAAAAAAAGGGAGGGGAGACCCCTGGATTAATAAGATTGGTAAGTTAAAAAATTTTTTGTCTTTGAATTGGCTTAAACTTATTGATAAGAGTAACTAGCCAAAGTAGAGCTAGAATGTTGTTTTTTGAAGAAAAAAACATGGAGATCTTTATGCTGGACAACGTTTTTCACTAAAAAGAGGAATGACCCTTCTCCCAAACAACAAAAAGGATTGAGCTAAATGAGATATCATTGCAAAGTTTACATTCTGGAGAATGTTATAAAATATTGAGTATTTAAAAAAATAAAGAACAAGAAAATCTTTATGCTGGACAACACATTTTCACCAAAGGGAGTGGAAATTCTTCTCACCAACCACAAAACCGATTAGGCTAAATAAGGTAGAATTGCAATGTTTACAGTTTGTTAAATAGATTAAAATTTTGGAAAAAAAATAACATGGTAATCTTTATGCTGGACAACATATTTTCACCAAAAAGGGAAAGACCTTCCTCCCCAACAACAAAAAAGATTGGGCTAAATGAGATATTATTGGAAACATTATAGTTTAAGTAGCATCGTAAGAGGGTTGAAATAAAACAAAAAACATCATAATCTTTATGCTCGACAACACATTTTAACCAAAACAACAAAGGGACATTTCTACCTAACGACAAAACGGATTAGTCTACGTGAAGTATCATTGCAAAGCTTACAGTCACCAAAATGTCAGAAAATTGAATTTTGAAAAAAAAGTAAATAAATATAGAAATACAAGAAAACTTATTTGTCAGCCGTATGGCTGACACGGGCTACTTGTTTTTTAAATAAACCGTAGATAAAGAAGGAGGCGAACTGGAGCACGTCAGTAGGCAAATTTGCGTTAAAAAAGACAGTCCATTCGAAAATTTTTGGCTGTATTTTTTCGAGCTCCGCGAAAAAATTGTATTTTGAGGATTAAAATGTTATATTTTCTTTAAAACAAAAACTGTTTCTTTATTTAGATAATATGCAATTTCATCTATAATTACACTGGAACTATCATAAAATACTTTCTTGATAAGTTACAAAACTGCTTCAAAGTTTATCGTTATAAAAATCTTTTTTTTTTTTTTAAATTTTTACTTGCAAAAGCCACGCAATTTGTAATGTTATTGGCACGCCAGGCATCTTTAAAGTAAAAGGGAGAACTCTTTGTTTACTTATGGAGTTATAACTCTGAACTGTTCTTCTGAGTCCCAAGAAACTTTCGTAAAACAATCTAAAAGAAACGATTTTCTTATCCCCGTATCAAACTTAAAGCCAGCCGGAGAGCTTTTTTTAATCTTAATTTGTGTACGCCTTATCCAAGATCATAATACGTTTATAATATGCTTCTGATTAGGGTTAACCATAAATGAGGCGCTTTAAAACACCACAGTTACATTTTGACAGTAGATATTTTCTAATTAATTTTTACAACAGTAATTTGTCCTGTTGATTCAATTTTTGAAATTCATGTTTCTTTAAAAAATTGTTATTGTCCACTAATATCAAATGAAACCGATAAAATATATGTCAAAAATACAATACATTAATAAAATTCACCAGAAATTTACCAAAAATATTCCTTTTTTTTCATTTCCGATTTAGCGTATCTTGAATAATGAACATCTTTTTTAATTGAAAAGTTAAAGATGAAAAAAATTCTTTGACGTTAATCTTACCCGGGGGAGACAAGATCCTACAGCTCCGAGGATCCATATGCGACGCTTTAGCCACTTGGCTACTGACCCATCTAAAATTCTTTTGTAAAAGCTAGTTTTAAACAAATGTTTCAAAATGCAGTTTCTCGGCGTCAAATCAAAAAAATTTAAATGAAAGTTTAGTTATTTGATAAAAATTAGTTTGTTCCCAGCTTTTAACACAGCACTTGTACCATAATTCCGAGCCAGTTTTTAAGTTTTTAATGAAGTCTCTACTATCACGTCTTTTTATTTTTTATTTCAACAATTTTAGCAATAAAACGAAATTAAATAACTTCTATATTAGGGATTTCGCTGAAAATTTTTTACATGTTCATAGACATGTACATTTGGTGTATCTAAATTGAGTTAAATTTTTATCACGTAATATTAACTCTGGTTCTCTTAAATTGGGAAAAACTGTTTTAAAATGCCTTTTTTGCCTTTTTTCAACATATCTCGGCGTGGAATGGTCCACCGAAATTGTTACATACACTGAACTGACCGAAAAAAACCCTTTCTCCAAATATATAGTTTGCTTCTTTTTGTCACGTATTGCACAAGTTATACAGGTAATCGACAGGGTATCCTATCTATACTGTTACCTCTTAAATTACGTTTTAGCAATAATATTTAATTGCTTTTTTTATTTTTATGTTATTAGTTTGGCTGCAACCACCGCAATCATCAATGTTAAAAGGGCAAAAAGCGTAAATGTAGTAAATCAAATTCTTGTATTTTTAGGTAATAAAAATGATTGACAGGCTTGGTAATCAGATCAACGATTTAAAAAATGTCATTAAATGTGAATCTGCAAAACAGGTGCGATATACTTTTATTCAACAATAATAAGATAATAATCAAATGACGCTTGCTAATAAATTTTTTTTTGACAAATCTAAAAAAACGGGTCCAAGAAGCAATAGAAAACGGCAAACAAACTAAAATAAATTTATTATATTTAATGGTAAGTCATCTAAATGGTTTTCGATTAGCCCTATTTCACAAATGAAACCAATTTTTAAAAAATTCCCCGTGAATTTAGTTTTCAAAAAATATTTAAAATTTTTCAATCTATATAAATCATGCCGGGAGATCGTTGCTCAAAAGTAAAAAATGTATTTTTTTTAAATTTTCATTAAATACATAACCTGCATTTTACAAACTTTGATGACTCCCCGAAATAGATTGCTTATAATTCTCAAATTAGTGTGAAAGTGTTCCTTGCAATTATTAAATGCAATTTTTTTCGGTAAAAAATTTTGGTGTGGTTTTTGGTGAAAAAGCTAACAAAAAATACTTTTGGAAGTTTAAACGGATCAAAATAATTGAAGCCTTGGATTTCTGCATCACAACTATGCTCTGTCAAGAATGCATATACATTCTTGGCTTTGTTAAAAAATTATTAAAATTAGGATATAAAAAATGTATCTCAATAGCTTACAATAAAGACGATTCGTACAAAGGGCATATAAAAGTGGATTTTTAAATGTTTAAATATCAGTTAAAACCATAAAAAACTATTATTAAGGACATTTAAAGGCTATTTTATTAAAACCTAACATCCCAACAACTAAAACCGTATACAAATCAGGTTAAAAAAAATTTAGCATAAGTGGTCAAAAAGAAAACTATTTGCTGTGATGCTATAAGAAGCCAGCCCAAAACTGGAAAAAGAAATACGTTTTTTAGAACAAAATCTACGTTTTGAGATTAGTATAGTCTAGAATTTTGCTTGTAGTGATTGCAATTTCAGTTACTGCGGTCAAACGGTTCGCCACTTCGGTGCTAAAATTTCAAAGCATTTTGGGCCCTCGTTAAGGAAAAAGATTCAACTGTGTTTGGTCAAAATCTCAGAGCACTCTGGAATCTCATTAAGCAAAAAAGATTCAACTGTGTTTGGCCACATTTTAAAACCTCCATATTCTGGATCACATTTACTTATATAAAATTTCCATTTAGACATTGAGAATCCAGGTTGACAACGCGCTGGAACAATTGGATTTGGATTTTAAACGGCTGGAAAGGGCGGACGAAAGCACTATTAAATCTAAAAGGGCGGCATACGCAAACACATGCGGAGATAACCTGAGAAAATTGGAGGCGGAGTTTTCCCTGATGTTGGACGAAAAAAACGCTCTTGTTATAATCGAGAATTGTGCGAGGTATAATGTGCATTTTAAATTGCTAATCAAGAGGGAAAACGTCCTGAGTTCAAACACTCAAGTTTTTTGGATGGTTACACCAAGATTTATGGCTTAGGTTTTTTACATCGACTAATTAACATTTTTTTTTAAATTTTTTAACAATTAAACAGAAGTATGCGACTGATGTTCAAAACTACAATTGTATTAAAAGCTTGGTTGGATTACGCGCCGTTGTGTTTAAAGGAGCACTGTCACAAATCAAATTCCTATATCGCCCGAAACGGACTGCTCCTTTAATACCAAACTTACCTAACTCAAATTCGGGATTTGGAGTGCTCCACTACAAGGCTACAACATTTTTAAAATTCAGCTCGATTGGTTCAGTATTAAAGGAGCAGTCCGGGTTGGGCGATATAGGATTTTGATTTGTGACAGTGCTCCTTTAAGTGTTTGTCAAGGCCGTGGCGCAACTTTTCCCTTGTGTACTCAAGCCCCCGAGATTGTTGTAAAAAATCGATTTTGTAAAAAAGCGGTATAATTTTGAAACTATCAAATTTTGTTGGAACCTCCAAAATTTTAAGATTATAGCGTGATTTTTGGAGTAACTCCAAATTTTTGGAAGAAAATTCATCAAAAGTTTTAAATTTTTTGGGGAAATAACCCCCTCCCTAACCTAATCTAAACTAATAACTTAACCCTTCCCCTAATGATTGACTTGACAATTCTGAATATAGAATAAAAAATAGTTATTTCCAGCTCCCGAAAGACATAAGTTTGAGTTCTTCATGTTTGTTTTTAGCAATAAAAACAAGTTAAAACAAAAAATACAGGACCTAAAACTGGCATTTTTTATCTATTTTTCTTAAAAAATTAAGAAAAAAACTATATAATAAAAGTTACTCTATTTCAACCTTCCACTCCATCCCTCTAAATTCAAATATAGCGAGCGCTATACTCATTCAGAATAATTTTGCTAATGTATCAAGTAAAGTTAAAAATAATACTTAGATTAAATCGATTAAATGCCTTATTAATTGATTAAACCTGTTTTTTGTAAGGTATTTTGTTTGATTCAATTGTTCGGTTTGTAAGTCTTTGAAATACAATCATTTGAGTTTGGCTACTAGAAATACGCTTTATTTTTTGCATTTTTTTCCTAAAACCATGGAACATGTTTAGTTTTATTAATAAAACCGATGGCAATATTTAATTTTGGTAATTGTATTTGGACGTCATGTCATAAAAACGCCTTTATTTTCACATATCGTAGGGTTTTTTTTATACTTTTGTTGTTAATAATTTGTTATAATTTTTTATACTTTTTAAAATTAAAAAGTATAAAAAAATTTAAGTTTTTATGGATCAGCTTGCATAGAGAACTGGATTTTTACAACTGAAAACCAGCGGGGAGAAATAAAGTTGATACAATATTACACAAATTTAACATACATTTATTCAGCACTTGTAACAGAACATAACATGCACTTGAATTTGCACTGCAGTCTAAAAAGCCTGCAATGAAAAAAAAACATCTAAAAAAACGACTAAAATTTGAATGTTCAGATAGGTCTCAAAGAGGATTTTGCACGTAAAAAGAGACGGAATTTAAACGAACCCCAAAATTAACTATGAAAAAGCACTCCAAAATTTATTATGAGAAGCAATTTTTGAACAAAAAACATAAAAAAACGATAAATTATAATACAAAAATTCAATGCATTATGGAATATTAACTGAATAATATGTATATGAATATGAATAATATTAATGAATAAATCCATTAATAAAACGTACAATTCCTCCCGAATTGACTTCTCTATTTTACGGATATGTTTTTTTTTAAATAAATAGAGGAGAAAAAAATGGAGGAGTCAATTCCGGAGGAGATGCGCGTTTTATGAATGGATTCCTAAATATTATTCAGTTTATTCTATAATGCATTGATTTTTGTATTATAATTTATCCTTTTATATGTTTTTTGTGCAAAAGTTGTTTCTCGTAAAAAAATTTTTGGATAGCTTTTAATGTTTTTATCTCGCCTTTTTTTACATGACAAATTTTCTTTGAGACCGTTCTGTTCATTCAAGTTTCAGTCGTTATTCTTCATAGCATTTTAGCACTTAGCAGCTTATGCAAAATAATTTAAATCGTGCAAATTAGTCAGTGCAAGATGCCATTTGCACGTTTATTCTTTTTAAATACTTTGCAGGGTTCTTAATTACCGCAACGCGCCTCTATCGCGAATTTTGCACATTTTTTTAAAAGAGTATTATTATGTAAAATGTTTGTATTTTCGCATTTAGCAATAAAAAACCATAAACATTTTTATTCAGAGTAAACTTTCTTTAGTGCTTAAAAAAGTAGAAAGCACATTTTATAAGGAATTTGAGATACTTAGTCGTATTACTCCCTTACATTTATAATACTCTTGTTGTTTAATACATTTAGCATATTAAAAAACGCAAAATAAACGCACAACATAAACCATTTTTATTCATATCGTTTTTATGCATTTTGAAGTTAATTTATTTGAACATTATAAGCTGTATTTATAAAAAAACTGAGTTATTTTTTATAATTTGAAAGAATTTTTTTAGCTTAGACTGCTTAAAAAAGTAACCCAGCGCGGCCGCACAGTTGCTCGGGGAGAAAACCCCCATTAAGTAACCACACAAATCACGAAAATCTGACGTCACTCGTATCAGCCAATCAGAATTCAGAAAATGAAAAATTTGAAGTAGAAATCAACTTCAGATGGTAGTTTAGGAAGAATTTTTATTTTGTGTCATAAAAAAAGAAAATAGTTGTTTATTGAACACGTGAACACACTGTTGCAGCTACGTTTGGTTTGCGTTTGGACAAACGTATATATTTATGACTCCATGATTTTGGCTGTTGTGGTGTGCAAATTGGTTTTTAAAAATAAAAAAAATGTGCTAATTCTATTTGTTTTAAAGAGTTTTATGCTTATGTGATAACAAATAATTTGTTTAGCCTCCCAACAGCTTCATTTCGTGCCAGAATTTATTGTGATAAATACTATAATAATTATAATTAATTTTATTCCGATCATTATTTGACACGTTTCGATAACTTCAAGTTACCATCATCAGGCTGTTCTATAAATACATAAGCAAATAAAACAATAATTATATAAGGTATACTAAAAATACAATAGCAACAAATAATATTTTTTGAAAAAAAATTAGTTGCAAAACAATTTTAACAAAATAATTTATGCCATTACTATTCAAAAAAATGGTACAAAAATAAGGCGGAGTTTTAAAATTCAAAGCTGCGGGGTACATCACTACTAAGTACAACATTTTAAACGAATGTTACAAAAATGAATTTTAAACCATATAAATTTTAGCTCGAAAAATAAAGAATATAATTAAATTAAATTAATATTATTTTTAGTTATGAAGAGGGTAAAAGCAAAGTTTGGGCAAAATACTATGTGACAACACTCACTCGAATAGGCGGTCATACAGCATCATGTAAATTGGCCGAGAACGCAGCTTCAAACACCAAAGTAAGTTTTGCTCTAAATATATAAAGTTATTGGTGTTTTTTGGAGCTCCAGAGCAATGACCGGAGCTCCGGAGCATAATACTTAGGGGTAAAAACTGGTTTAAACTTTCTAAAATTCTGTACTAGGAGTTGTATTTATGAAACATATGCGTGGTGCTGAGATGGTCATTTGTTGTTTAGGTGTTGTTTTGTTAATCGATTAATTTGATAAATAATTGTTGAAAATAGGATATTTAATCTTTTATATTAAACAATTTTTACTCCAACTATTGGTTGCTTGTTTTTCGGTTGCTACTAAGTCAATTCCAATTGAGTCGTCGAGGTCAGATAGAATTAATACACCTGTAAATTAAAAAAACACTAAAACCCATGTGAATCAAATTTTTAGCATTGATTGAATTTAATGAAATGTATTGAATTACAAGGCAACTAAAATAATTTTCCGCTTCCGTTTTATATTAAACGAATATCGTCGTTACTACGGCAAAATGAGCCACAGTTCGTACAAAATATGTGTGCCTGTGACTCATTCTAAATTTCAAATAGGACCCTATTAACTACAGAATGAGTCACAGTCACGTGTATTTTATAATAAGAGTGGCTCATTTTGCCGTAGTAACGACGATATAGCCAATTGGTACAAAAATGACGTCGCGTGAATGTGATGGTTTTGTTTTTGAGTGTCTGAAATACATATTGTAAATTTCATTTTTTTCATTTGGTAATGTCTGATTCAAAATAGTTTATTCATATTTTTTCAGGGAAGTGGAAAAGAGAAAGATTCTTTGAAAAAATTTTTAATTGGAAATACTAAAAGAATTGCCGTCTTATTTGGAGATTTTAGACGTATTAATTTTGTGGACCGAAAAATGACAGAAATAGCAAGACAAAAATTTAAACGTATATTTGCTTTTAATAAAGTAATGTTAACCTAAGGATAAAGTTTAATAAAAAACTTCGGCGATGGCGAATTAGAAGTCGCTTGGGTTTAATATTTTTAACTGTTTAAAACGGTAAATACACTTATTAATAGTTTTAATAATGAAGCCGAAAATTCTTAACTTCAAATTTAAATCTTTCGATTGATAACATATAAACTTGATTTGTGTATAAAACCAGATATTGTAAACACATGTATGACAGAACGGTATTGTTCATTTACAAGTTTACTGGCCAAACCCAAATTAGGCATCAAATCGGATCATTACGCCCCACTGGCATAAAACAGTTACTAGATTTTTTGCACCAGTCAAAAACTTAGTAACAATATACCAAGTATTTAGTAAAAACCTTTTGTTAAAGGGTGCTGATTAAATATTTAGTAATTTTCTACTAATATTTTAATCAGTAGCATCAATAAAATGATTAGCAGAAAATGAATAAGTAATTAATAAAAGGACTATTGAAATAAAGGGTTTTTTTTTAAATTCTTAGTATTTTTCTACTAAGTTTTTGACTGTTGCAGAGAATCTACTAACTGTTCCAGGGAAAAATTAGGTCGTGGACGTTAAACGTGGAACCCTAAGTGGAGCACTTAAAAGCGCTACGGTTGAATTAAATCTGGCTGAATTGAATTAAGTCTGTAATCTCCAAATTTATATTGCAGACCAATTAAATATCTGCGGTTATGACGTGTTTTTTCAAAACAAATTGGAACGCAGAAATTACTTAAATCCTCGCCTTTTCAGAAAATTATCAAAAATTACACAACTTAAGCCTTAAAAAACTTGCATTTTTGTTCCAACTTGAGTAATTTAATAAATAATTGTTAAAATAAGGTATAATAATCTTTAATATAAAACCATTTCTGTTAAAAAATAAAATTTGTTTATGGCTATATAGTCGATTCAATACTGCAAATTATCAAGGTCAGATATAGGTTTTATTTCCCTATAATTATTAAAAGACGTCCCATATAGGACGAACCACAAATGAGAAACTAAGTGTATGTATTTATGTAGCCACCCTTTTATTATATTTACTGTTCCATGGATTTTTGTTTTTTTTACGTTATTCGTTATTTTTCTAGCATTTCGTCTTTCAACATCTCGTCTGTGGAAAGTTTGCTTTTTAACATATCGTTTTCGGAAAACTCGTCTTTTAAGTGAGATTTTGTATAACTTATACTTTTTAAAAGACGGATTTTTCATATTTTGCGACTTAAGAACACGGAATTAAAACTTTTATTTCTTAAAAGCCTAAGTAAAATCTAAAAATCAAGCAAAATTTCAATTGGATAAATTTTTATTAAATGCTTCATTCTTGAAGACTAAAAATCTGCGCCTTAGCCAAACCCAAAAATCTACACTTTATCGCGGTAATTTTTAATTTAATTGTTGGATTTTTTTTACTTAAAGACTTAAAATCTTATTTTTAAGCCTTAGCGAAGCCTAAAAATTAAGCAAAATTTTATTTTTTGGACAAAGCAAAGCAAAAATGTTTGGATGTTTTAAAAAATATGTTTATAAAATTGCACCCAAAATACGAGTTTTCCGAAAACGTGATGTTTTTACGATGTGAAATCACATCACGACGTGATGTTTTCATCACATCACGAAAACTGATGTGATGAAAACGTCTTTCCAAAGACATAATGTTGAAAAACTTAATGTAAAAGACAACATTTCCGGGCACCCCTTTTTCCTCATTTTAATGCAAAGTCTTGTAAAGTTAGTAGTCTATATTTCGATACTTACTATTTACTTTAAAACTTAAAAAAAATGAAAACAGTTTTATGTTCTTTTTTTGCGGCCTATATTCTGCCTAGAAAATTTAAGTGTTTTATATTTTAAGTGTTTTAAAAGTTTCTTGGTGTTTTAGATGACGGTGACGATGCGACATTTAATTATTTTAAAAATAATTTTGAATTTTACGATTGGTATATTGCTACTTACAACGACGCTAGCACGTATAGAATGCATTGTTTTACCAAAGAAGGCGAAGTAAGTCTTTTAGATTTTGAAACAGAATTTGTACATCAGACGTTTTTTATTTTTAAAATTCAATTCTTGTTTTAATAGTAAGCTTTTTGTTCTTTTCAAAATCCTGTACTAATAATAATTATTACTCTTTAGTTTTTGTGTTACATTTTTTATAAATCTTACATGATAAATAATTTGCATACGAACCCGTATAATTTTAAATAAGCATGAGTGAGGCACAGGTGATTTAAGCTTTAGTTAAAATGATGAACAGTAGTTAGTATTTATCTACGCCGTTTTCTAACCAAAAAAAGAGAGTCAACAATTGCGAATGCACTTTCTAAAGCTCAAGCTCAATTAAGCGAGATTTAAGTATAAGTTATTATATATAAATTACAATTTATTTTGGGAACGGGAAACGAGGGTACTGGATAAGAGGGTACTGGACACGAGGGTACTGGACACCACTGGGCAAAAAAATTGCGTTCACCACAACCTCGAAGCAAAATCGATTCATTATGCAAGGGGGACACGAGGGTACTGGACACGAGGGTACTGATGAGGAAAAACATAATCTTCCCGCATAAAACGGAATAAACTTATTGCATAACAATAGTTTGTTTTACTTAAATATCATAGTTTGTTTGACTGACTTATAAAAGGTAGGATTATAAAAAAAATTTTTGAGAAGACATAAGACAAAAATAATAATTTTATAACATTAAAACATTTTCGTGTAATTTGTCTACATTTTCTTGCATGTTTTTATATAATAATTGCTTTAAAAATGCTGAGAATTTATGAGACGACTCTAAAGATAATAAACACTAAGGTTGTTGTTATGCTTTGATTGTGCTGCCAAAAAAATTTTGTGGTTATTTTTCGTGGAAAGTAGTAAAATGAATTAATAGTTTTGCTATTAATAACCTTGCAAAAACATTTTAGTAAAATATTTTCCGAAAAACAATAATTGTTGCATAAACAATATTTGTTGTTAATTATTGCTTGCCTTTTTTAACAGTAAATTAATCGGTATTTTTTAAAAGTACACTATTTTTGAAATATTATGATAAAGTTTAGCTTAATTTTTGGGTTTTGATTAGGCTTAGAGAAATAAAGTTTACTGTGCAATGGGTTTTGAAGATTCCCAAAGATCCGCTGTTTGAATATTTTACTCACGACTCTATACTTAGATTGAAATGCATAAAATATCATACATGAAAAATCTTACAATTGTATGTTTTTTATTAAAACCTCAATTTGTTTGCCTTTTCTTAAATGATCAACATGTGTTCAAGTGAATTCCTTAAGCTAGAGTGAATTAAAAAAGGCAAGAAGTTTTTTTTACATTTTTACTGCTACAATCTATTTTTGCAGAAGTTATTTTTTTCAAAGATTTTATCAAAAAAACTCAATTATTTTAATCAAGAGTCGATGAAAATAGTCTAAATATAAAAATAACAGCAAAAAACTGCAATTCGCTTTGAATTTTCGTACGAGTATATGTTTTAGAAAAAACAGTAATTAAATAACTTTTTGGCGTTCTCATTCCACTCATGATTGTTTAATGTTAATTCTTTGGTTTTTTTAAAGGCGGGGTTTCGAAGCTCCAGAGATTCAGAGATAGCTTACAACATTATCATTGTTTTTATTAAAAAGCGATGGTATAAACTGTGTGTAAAATAACCTTTAAAAATTTCGTGTTTTGGTATCATGTTTTTTAAACTATTTACGTAGTTTTTTATTATTAACTTGTATTATATTTAAACAAGAAAAAATCTTATTTATAATTAAAAACCAAGCGATTTTATGTAACGTTTAATTGTCTACACGTTCAATCGATTAAAATTTAATTCAGCTCAGCTCAGCTCATTTAGTCTAAAAAATTTTTATATTTGTGGCAAACGTATTTTTTCTTAGCTCTGTACCCTCGTGTCTAGTACCCTCGTGTCCATTACTCTCGTGTCCAGTACACTCGTGTCCAGTACCCTCGTGTCCTAGAATCTTTTTTTGCTAGGCAAATTGATCTTTGAATTTTGTACTTTTAAACGATAGTAACTGCTTTGTAATTTTTGATTTTAATATAATTTTGAAACAATATGCACAAAAAATTATTAGTCATTTACTAAGAAAGTTTTACGACCTAAAAAACATAGCAGTAGCGCGTTAATGCGTTAGAATTTTAAAAACTTTAAATGACGGGTACTATTTGTGATTCGCGACTTTATGTTTTTTTTTGTGAGAAATAAAGTGGAAGTAGCTAAAAATAGGTCGGTCGCAATGTTTATTGAAGGCTATTTTTTCCCATTACTATATTCTTGTCTCCCATTTGTTGCCTTCTGTCGGCCTTTAGCTTAAAGTAGAGATTTACAAAACAATTCTAAGCGGGTTATTTTATTTGGGTATAAATCTTCATAATTATAATACGAAACTAAGATTTTTGTATTTTTAAATTTGCCGTGCTTTTTTTAACATTGAAGATTTAAAACCTCCATTTTTTTCTCCGCATCTAGCAATTAAAACATAAATAAAAAAAATATTTGAAACTGTGTATATATAAATTAATGTTGTTAAATCTAATCCAATTAGTCCTGATGTTTTTAATAAAATCTATAAAAAAGTTTAATGATTTTCGATTTAGGGCCTTTAGATGGTAAGTAAAGCTTAAACTTTAAGTCAAACCTAGGAAACTTGGCGCCGTAAGGAAGGAACTTGGACCCTAAAGTGTAAAATCTTCAAAGCCTCTTACTAAGCCTAAGCAAAAGCCTAAATCAAACCCCAAGCCATTTTGCTTTACTTTTTTTCTTTCAGATTCTCATAGTTGCGATTTCAATTTTTCTGAATTTTTTGACGACTCCAAAAAATTTGTACCCGATTTCGAAATCGAAAATCGAAAAATTTCAGTTGGAAGAGGAACAAATTAAGCCGTGGATTTAAAATCTCTGAATTGCATGTCTAAAGTCAAACGTTTCTACCCTAGCCCTTTTCTATTATTAAATTTAAAATTTACTGACGGCTTTACTGAATTTACTGGTTCCTTGCTTACGGCTAAAAAGATCCTGAACCTGTTCCAATAAAGTTGGAATTCGGGTTCGCTTGTTCCTTTAATGTTTAGCGCTTGTTTTTGTGTTAAGTGTTGACTTAAAAAAATTAAAGATTTTTTTTTGCTAAAAACAAAAGCTTGACAAAAACTGAATAACACTTTTAAGTATCTGAATAGAAAGTTATCGTAAAATTAATTTTCAGTCGAAGAGAACGACGGGTGGAGTGGTGGATTTTAAGGATTTACGTGACGATTACGAAGGAATTATGGGATATTCTTTGAGCGGTGGAAGAGACCCAGGTCTGGATTTGAGCTTTAATGGAATAAACATGAAAGGTAAGCACCTTGATTAAAACACAAACAAACTTTAAATGCTCTGTTGACTTTCGCAGGTACGCGGGTATCTATTTTGCCCTGTGAGAATGAAAAATCAGGAGCGAAAAAACGGGACGGGGCATGGGGCCGCTGTGTTCAGCGAAGAATCAACTTTTTGTGATAATGCTTTTATTATAATAATATAATATAAATTTGCTTTATCTGTTTTTTATCTGTTTTTTCTTTATGATACTTCAACTTTTTGCGCAGCTCTCATTGGCTGAAAATAGTTTTATAGCGTCAACTTTTTTTTCTGTTTAGGACTTTAACACTGAGTATCGTCGTTCGTTAAGATGGGAGGTTTTTGTGGTTTGTGGCAGGCTGCCGCCAGAGGTGTTGGTCGCTTACCGCACACCCATTCATCACGTTTTTAATTAATCTTAACATAAAATATGAAGCCTTTAGCGCTAATGCATTTGTAGCCTATCAATTTTACACACACTTCTATTGAAGCTAAACCAAAATGTTGTTTTTCATGCGTTTTTGTTTTTAATTGTTGTTTTTTAGCATGCATTAAAGGTGCAGTGCGGAGACATATTTTTTGTCTTCGATTTCAGTGATTTTCTCTAAAAACCTTAGCCCTGCTTTCAATAGCCAACAAAAATTGTTTCATCAAAATATCTCCACTGGTTCAGGAGATATGATTACCCCCAAAAATTTTAATATTGGGGCAGTATTTCTTGAGATATTGCGTTCTCGTACAAACAATCGCGATTTTTTCGCTAAAAATACGATAGGTAATCAAAAATGTTGGGCAAACTTCATCAAATTACTGCCGTCGTTTGGTTTTTTTTAGCGAAAAATCCAGGGTTTTTGGTGCAGGAAACTCAATATCTCAACGAATACTGCACAAAATTTTAAAAATCAAAGTATCAAATTAAAGTGGAAAATACCCGCGTTCTTTGAGTGCATAGTTTGTAACCTAAATTTTGATACCCATTGAGAAATTTTTCAAGTACAGAATAGTAAAAAAAAACATATTTGGGGAGTCATGTTTCTGAACATTCTCTGAACAAGTAAAGATATTTTATTGAAAAAGTTTTTATGGGCTATTAGAGGCAGGAGTAAGGTTTTTACAAAAACCATCAAAATTGAAGAAAAAAATTTTCACTTCGCGCGGCAGCTCTAAGCCAAACTCCTAAACTAAATCTAAATCTAAATTAAAGCTCTAAATCTCCGAAACCAAAATCCTTTGTTGAAAATTAAAGTTGATGTTCCGAAAACATTTCTAATGAAAGCTGAATGTATTTAATACATTATTTTTTTAGAATTAAAGGATTACTGGGACAAACTCGAGAGTCAAAGCAACCGAGTTTGTTCGATACTTGTCGTCCGCAGATTTTATAGACGCAAGGAAGGGAAACCTAGAAAACATGACGGAACAAGTTATACACACCGCGAATTACAAGATTTTTATATTCAAAGCAAACTTAATGTATATTATGGTAAGGCATTTTATTTCTATATATATTTATTTATTAATTTAAAACTTTATTATTGGTTTTAGTTTTAAACTGCAATTTATTTAGGTGGAAATTATATACGTTTACCAACGATAATATAAAAACATAAGATTCAACTTTATACCCTAAATCTGTCATTTAAATCTATTTTTAGGATAAAACTTTTTGCGATGTGTTATGTTTTAAACTAAACAATTTTTTTGGTATGAATTTTAAAAATTTTTTGGTTAGGTTTTTATTAATTAAATATTAGTTTTTATAATTCCAAGAGACTGTGGGCTATAAACATACTTTTCTATTGTGGCTGCTAAA
>JASAMX010016692.1:0-21526 GCA_030248175.1 Microlaimidae sp. YZB2_3
TAAACTTTTTGCGGATGACGCAAAAATATATCAAGTTATTGATTCACCTAAAGACAAACGCGAGTTTGAAGAATCTCTTGCAAATTTTTGTCGCTGGTCATCCGACTGGCAGCTGAATATAGCCTTTAATAAATGTCACTACCTTCCGTTGGGAAAATCAAACGATGCTACTAAGCATTCGCTGGATTCTTATGATATTGAGAAAGTAAGTTATGTAAAGGACTTAGGAGTTATGATAACTTCTAACTTAAAGAGTGAAACCCACTGCGCATATATTACTGCAAAAGCACAAGCTAGATCCTCATTAATTTCTAAAACATTTCAAAGCTATGATATGTCAGCGTTGCTCAAAGCTTACATATCATTTGTGCGGCCGGTTCTTGAAACTGAAACTTCTGTTTGGAATCCACATCTTAAAAAAGATATAATACGCATTGAAAAAGTCCAAAGGACTTTCACTCGCAGGTTATACAGCAGATGTGGGTTTCCTCATGTTAATTACGGAATACGCTTAGCTGACATAGGACTAGAATCATTAGAGTCTAGACGTGTTAAAAATGATCTTATTATGTGTTATAAGATTTTAAACAATTTAGTTGATGTCGATAGTGATTATTTTTTTGAACGTATTGCAGAAAAACGTACACGCGGTCACAGCTTTAAACTTAAACACAAGCCTTTTAAAACCGATTTAGCAAAATATTTTTTTAGCAACAGAGTAATTTCGCTGTGGAACTCTCTATCAGATGATATTGTTACATCAACTAGCTTAAATATGTTCAAATCAAAACTAAAAGCCATAGTTATTTAAATGTATGTATTTATATTATATTTATGTACTAATATTTATTTTGTGTTCTTATAACATGATTATTATTGTTCGTCCTGGTGTTTATTAATAACCATGCACTATATTGCAATTGAAATAGCAACGTTGTACATAACTGTTACTTAATAGTAATCTGTACGACTATTATTAAATAAATAAATAAAATAAAATAAATAAATAAAAAAGTTAAATAGAAATCTCACAAGAAAATCCCTTTCTGAACCCTTCAAGGTGTGATGAGGGTGTCAGCAGTTTTAAGATTTTAAAGAAAGAAAAAAGTTTAACCGCCAACAACCCCCTCCCTCCTAAATACACATAATCCCACCTGTCTGACGTCTACAGCTAGAGAATGATAGCTGGATCCGTAGAGTCGCAACGGGTTAAGCAATTCTGAGAGTCCGCGCTCCTTGCACGGCAGCAGTTTCTTCCACGGTGTTAAATTTTCCGTGCACACGTTTTCGCTCGGGAGGACGCCGTAGCGGTTTTGCGCGGCTCCCGATTGGTCGGTTTTTGAGTTGGCCGCCGGTGATTGGTCGCTGTCAGATTGGCCGGAAGATGATTGGTAGCTTTCTGAAGTGACCGGAACAACACCCAGTGGCGGAAAGGCGGTACTGGAGGAAACGGTCAAAGTGGGTACGAGTTGGTTAAGGGAAGCGCAGAATACTCCGCTGAAGGCAAGTTATTATAATTGTGTCAATCAACGTACGTATTATCAAAAATATCAAATATCAGGTTTGCTAAAAATCGGGAGCAATATTTATTTATGCGCAGAGACAAATTTGCACGCGTGTGTTTACTGTTCAAGAGATTTAATTGAGTAAGGTTATTGAATTGTACTTTGCCGTTACTGCACACAGCAACTTATTCGTCACTACTAAATTAAACACAGGCAAATAATATAAAAGCCAACGGGATCTTAACAAAGATAAGCTGGTGGGTGGTAGGTTCGATTATAAAAGTATACTCACCCTAAAATTTTTGCCTGCCCGTAGCGGCACAAAATCACCTTGTTTATGTCTTTTCATGCAAAAAATAAATCAAAGGGAGGTATGCTAAACACTGATCTAGGGTAAAAAGTAAGGAAAGGATAGTTATTATCATAGGTTTAAGAGGGAAGTATACGCCCCCTCTACTTTTTCTCGTTCAAAATTCTTGTTTTTGAGGTAACCCTCATCCCACACTCTATTTTGTTTCATCCGATCTCTACCAACTTCAAAAAATTTCGAAAATTCGTCTTTTTTTGGCTAATTTAACACATAAAAAATTTTAAAATTTTCTCTTTTTTAGAAAATTAAACCTAACACAACACAAGTTTTATTCATTTTGACTTTTTTACCATTTTAAAACTTTTTTATCGTATTTTCAAAGCATTTTTTAGCGATTTTAAAATACACTCCTTATTCCCTATTTTACGCCATTCCAAAATCAAACATTTGGGCGCTTTTTGAGATTTAGCACCCGCACCAGGGTAGGCTCTCCTTCTCCTAGTCGGACTTCTGAAACATCAAGACACGCAGTACCGGGTTAAGTTTACCTATACACATATTGTTTCGCTTCACTATATAAATTAAAGTACGGTAGTTGACACGCGGCGGACGGACCTGAGGGCGTGGATGAAGTTTTCCCACTTCCGGTCCACTTGGGTGGCGTTTGGACGGAACCAAGCCATAACCTGAGCCCCGCTGGGAGCCGCCGGCTGGACCGGGTAACCCCATTGGGAGTGGCGCCAGACGCCTGAAACTGGGGCATGAACGTGCGCAAACGAGACGGCTTTTCGCGAGTGGATTTTAAAGTCAAATCCGTAAATAAAAATTTTAAAATCATTTTTAAAACTATAATTTAAACAAGAAAAAAATTGCATAGATATTGTTTGTTTTGTATTTTTTCAGAGTAATGTAGAGATTTTGTGTAAACACAAATATATTTCCATCCAAGTCAAGTCACTCATCACAAAAAATTCCTTAAAGGGCAAACCAACGACGGGACAAAGCGTCTGAAAAAGAAAACTTACACCGTGGAATAGAAAACACCTTGAGTGACTTGCAATTTAGTAGTCTGGCAAGTGTTTTTTTAATAAATATAATTAAATCTAATGCATAACAACTTGCATTCAACAATTACTGACAGTTAGTCGATAACTGGGTGCACGAGAAACCAAAAATATTTTTGATACTAATATAAATATTTAATTCTAGATTTTCTTGTCAAAACTTGTTCCTACTAATTTTTTCTCCTAAAAACATTATTTAAATTCACTTGGTTTTCGATTTTGAATTTTGTTTTCATATCTTGCTTAATATTTTAAAAATTCTTGCATTTTAATTTAGATTTCTGCTTAGGGTTGTTTTAGGTTCAATTTTTAGCTTTACAGACGATTGAAATTTGAATTTTAAACCAATATGTTCAAAGGTTAAAATAACAGTTCTTTTTTACGCAGTATAAAATACGGGCAGTCTAAATAATTCCGTACAATTGTGTAGGTACCCTTCTTGTTTTTTTCGGTCAAAAACTAAAAATCTCGCGTCGACAAATCACTAAAGCTCTCGCATTTATTTCACTAACAATATTTAAAACCGAATAAACAGCAAAGATTGCAATATTGTCCATTTTTTCGCGCGTCCATGCCTTGCGTAAGAGCCAAGTGGAATTCTGACAGTTCGTATCGTTCCAGCAGTTCGCCGACTATTTTCGAAAATAGATCGTAATGTCCATCCAGTCCGTCTGATTTCCTCGTTACGAATTTAAAATTAAGCACCTGGATCCGCATTCATAAAGGCCAATAAAAAATGACGTTATTAATTTTAAAGCTTATTGGCTTAGAAGAACAGAAGCTCCGCCTTTTGACGTTTTTATCAAAATTTTATAGGTCAAAAATTTTTAAGAAGCTAATAGGCAGTAGTTGGGATTAATTTCACTCTCCTTAACTAGACTAAACAGAACCGCGGCGCTTTATGAATGCGACACCTGATGATGGCTGGCTAGGCGTTTCACGACCAGTTCCTCCGCGTAGGACTCCGTCGGTACCGCCAAGGGAAGTTGCACCAGCAGTAGAATAGCTGCGATTATAACAGGGTTCAGCATGATTTGGGCTGTTTTCTGCTTTTTCAAACTGCAGTTTCAACGGACAATGTCGCTCTCTGTAATGTGTGACATTTAGAAACCAAACAGATTTCCGTTTTTCACTTGACATACGGATTAGGTTAAAATTTTGTTGAACCTTTGTTTTATAATATTTCAAATAGGGTAACTGACTTAAAGTTGATCAGACCTTAGTTTCCATCACCCGCTGCTATTTTTGCCAACCGTGAAATTATAAAATTAACTTTGTATGGCTGGATAGATCACCATTTGCACATCCACCCAGCCATACGCAATTCATTTTTATAACCATGCGCACAGAGTAATAACAGCCGTCGTCTGAAATAAAGACCTTGCCGAATTTAAGTCAGTTACCCTAAGTACGGGTTTGCATTGCCGGGAAATTTCATTTTAGCCGCGCCTTAGCTTTAGTACTAAAGGTTCAAAAATCGTTTAGCCTTAGCTTTAGTACTAAGCCCAAAAAAAGCTTAGTACTAAAGCACTTTAGCTTTTGCCAAACTGACAAATATAGAACTGTTTAAATATATACATTTATTTAATAATTTTATTATATTTAAAAACTTATTATAATGCTAAATTTTTAAATATTAATAGGCAATTATATAATTATATATTTTTATATATATATATAGGTAGGGTCATAACAGCTAATCAAGTAAGTTAAGCTTTATATTATTTATGTATGCTAATTGGTTAAATATTATAGTAGTATTAAAGTGTATAATCTTAAGTAATATTATATATATATATAACTCCGCCACCGACTGCACTGTAGGGTTGGTGCCTGTCCCAAGCCAGGAGCGCCTGTCTAAATTCCAGGCGTAAGGAGGAGGGTTGACAAATGGTTTATTACCGTTATAAAATCACAGAAAATTTCCGTAAAAGGCGAAACATACCTCTTTTTGTGTTTCTGCCTTAGCTGCTACACTTAACTGACTCAGTCGTTAAGTGGCTCGGTACGCAGCACCTATAGTACTCTATAATATTCTTTTTTATCACAAAAAAATTTAAATTTTGCTTTATTTTTCTAAACACTCTCCTTTTACGCTAATAATCAAAACCAAATTTAATCAAATATTCAATCACTTTGTACTGCTGGCCCTCTTCTTTTTGGTATTGCTTAGTTGTTTACTATTAAGCTCATTCTTAAATTGTATGTGGGCTTAGTCTTGTTTGTGCGTGTGTACGTGTGTGTGTACGTGTGTGTGTGTGTGTGTGTGTGCGTGTGTGTGTTGTTCGTGTGTGTGTTTGTGTGTGTGGTTGGGCGTGTGCTTACGCGGTAGTGTTTGTTTATCTGTGTCTATCTATACATGCGCTTATGGGTGTGTGTGTGTGTGTCCGCGTGTATATGCGCCAGTCTATGTGTATGTGCGCTTGTTTGTTCCATGTATGTATTCGTATTGCGTAATTATAAGGGTAATAGTGGTATTTAGGGTGCATTTATGGTGTATTTATGGTGTATGGTTGTTTATTTGCGCTTGTTTATGTGTGTGTGTTTTTGTGCTCAAGTATATGCAATTTTACTCTATTTTTTGCATTTTTGGCTTGAATGAACATGTATTGTATGTTTGTATTCTGTCTTGCTTTTGCCTCTGCAGGCAGTAACAGGTAGGTTTCTATCTTATTATAATTTTGTGTACTTTGTGTTTCATTGGCTATATGTTTTTATTTTTTATTTTCTTTTTAGTTTTTCAGGTCAAGTCAAATATTTTGTTCAATTCTCAGGCAAGATTAAGCAGAACAAAACTGAATCTAAGAATGCGTCAAGCCTAAACGCCTGGAGTTCCACCGGTGTATAAACAACTAATATGGACTCTAATTTATCTGTACTTCTTACAATTATAAACTTTAGAAAATATATTTATCAAGTATTTTTTAACTTCTACTAACCCCTACTAACCCTCTACAAAAAACCTGCCACAAGTTTGGTTTTATTTATATCTAGTTCTAGTCCCTCCTTTTATAGTAATGTACTAAGGTGCTGCTGTCAGAGAGAGGTGAATCGGTGTGCGTTAAGCGGCCAACACCTCTGGCGGCAGCCTGCCACAAAAACCACAAATATATATATGTAGTGTGGTTTTTTGTTAGTTTTTTTAGTTGTGATAAGATTCTCAAGGAAACATTTCAACAATGTACAAATTCCAATTCCCAAAAATAATAATAATAACGCTAGGTTCTAGTTTATAAAATATTCTTCCCTTAAATCCTTTTTAGAAGGTTGATTTATAGTTATATTATGCTGTACTGGCCCAATAATGGTGGTTCCATTATGGTACAAGATAATATAAACGGCGACACTGTACATCTAATGTACCAAGTGATTCGAATCATGAGAAAACAAACAAACAAGGTAATTCTTAGTAATGCATTGTTAAGTTTACAGTTAAAACTCAACACTAAAGACGTTTTTAACGTTTATTGCATCAGGTTTTAGTTTTATATTTTAAAAATATTATTTTTAGGCTTAATTTTACATTTTTAAAGTTGCTCTTGTAACTGTATTTCAGTTTTAACTTTAAATGTTAATAGCTATATCAAAAATGGTTAACTATCAAGAATAGTTTTTCTGAAGTGAATATCCAAAGCAACAAAACATTTAACCAACATTTTTTATTAAAAAAAAACGCTAACTGCATAATAAACGTTACAAAATGCCCATATGAAATAGTAAAAATAAGATTAATTTAATATTAAGCACTTAGAAACTCGAAAAATACTTCAAAAAAGCAAGAAAAAATCAGTATTTTCTAATGCTTAAAAGTGCGGTGCGGAGTCAAACTTTTTGTCTTCGATTTTGACAATTTTTTTGTGAAAACCTTACCCCTGCCCCCAATAGCCCACAAAAATTTTTCCAACAAAATATCTGCAGTGGTTCAGGAGTTATTAACTACCCCTCAAAAATGTCATTTTTCGACAATTATGTACGTGACAAATTGCTCAATGGGTATTAAGATTTACGTTACAAATTATGCACTCAACAAAAGTGGCTACCTTCTACTCTAATTTGATACCTTGATCGTTAAGATTGGTCCAGTATTTGTCGAAATATTGCGTTTCCCGTACAAAGAACCCGCAATTTTTTTGTTCCAAACGACGGCAGATTTTGTAAACCCAACCTTTCTTTCCTTCACTTCGTGTTTTTAGCAAAAAAATCGAGTGTTTTTTGTACGAGAAACGCAATATCTCGACAAATACTGCACCAATCTTACCGATCAAGGTATCGAATTAAAGTAGAGAGTAGCCGCTTTTTTTAATGCATAATTTGTTACAAAAATCGTTATACCTATTGAGCAATCTTTCACGCATAGAATTGTCAAAAAACGACATTTTTGGGGGATCATTACTCTTGAAGAGTGTTGTAAAGAGTTACTTTTACTTTTACTTAAAATAATAAAAGTAACGAATTTTGGATTACTTTTACTCGATTTTTGAAATCTCAGTTACTTTTACTCTTACTCGACTTTTGAAATTTCGAATACATTTACTTTTACTCTTATTCGGATTTTCCACTGCAAATACTTACATTAATTTAAGTGAAATTTAAGTAATTTCAATGGGTAGATTCCCTAGTATATGGGTTTGTCCTTCAATAGTAATAGTAATAGTGCTATTCCTTCAATAGTAATATGGGCTTGTTCTAAAGTGAATGGCAGAAGATAATTTTTTTAACCGCTAACACGCTAAAATCATTTATTTTAACTAAAAAACTTATTAAAATAATAATTTATATATTAGCAAAAAAACTTTGAAACGGAGCTCTGGAGCTATAAAAACCGGTGTTTTTCTCCGTTTCAAAATTAATTTTATTATACTTTTACTCTTACTTTTACTTAAAAAAATAAGTCTTACTTTTACTTTCACTTCACTTAAATAAAATTTTGACCATTACTTTTACTTTACTTAAATTAAAAAATCACAAATTACTTTTACTCTTACTTTACTTAAATTACTTTTACTCTTACTTTACTTAAATTAAAATTTTTAAAATAACTTTTACTTTTACTTAAAATAATCCGAAATCAATACTTTTTACAACACTACTCCTGAACCACTGGAGATATTTTGTTGAAAAAATTTTTGTGGGCTATTGGGAGCAGGGGTAAGGTTTTCACAAAAAATATCAAAATCGAAAACAAAAAGTTTCTTCACCTGCACCACCTCTGCACCGCACCTTTAAACAAAAATCAGAAACACAAAAAAACCCCATATTCATAGCACCTTGAAACCAAAATTCGTTTTAATCGCTTTGATTAGCATTAATGTTTAAAATACTCATTTATGTTTCTTTTAAAGTAAAAATATAGTTTATTCAACTTCAGATAAGCATGGTTTTTTGGCAGCTAAGCGTGAGGGAAAGGGTTGAGGTGGTGGTTAAGCGGGGTAAATTGCATCTTGAATTCTGGGAAGGCTGTATGGAAAATTTTGAATTCTAGAAGAGAGTCAGTGTGTGTTATGTGGGTTTTCAACACAGAATACTTTAGAGGTGTCAGATTTAAAATTTTGAAGGAAAGCCAGGTTAAAAAAATTGAAATATTTTCTAAGGAGAACTTGATTTTTGTCTAGGAGGGAGATTCATAATTTTGTGGTTAAAGGACCCCACCATACCTCTCCATTTCATGGATATAAATCTCATTAAATATTCATGTTATTGATTGGTGAACACTTTTTTTTGGTTTTTTATGGTCATTTTGTTGGTCAATCTTTTTTGGGTGATTTTTCATTTTCCTGGCAAAAGCTAACGTTTTGCCGGGCCCATACCTTTTGCCGAGCTTTTGCCAGCTAATTTCAGTTTAGCCGCGCCTTAGCTTTAGTACTAAGCCCAAAAAACCCTTTAGTACTAAAGCACTTTAGCTTTAGTACTAATGACACCCGTAATCCTAAGACGGTTTTTTTTTCTTGGACCCCAGCACTAACACTTCAGTCAAACTAAAAAATAGACGGCTAAAATGAGGATTTACAGAAAGGTAGCACTAACGTCGACAACGGTTTTAATTTTAAAATGAGCGTCAAGTGGTCTGCTCGGTAATAAACAACCTAGTTTGATTAAATTAATTGTTTCGAATTGCTGGGCAGCACAGCAGCAAATCTTTAAAAATAGGCTTCGTTGGTTTAATTGTCCATAATTTATTTTAGTAATAAGTATCACATCAACATAAGCATAGATTTTTTGACTAAAATTATAGCAAACGCGCCGGCAATAAATTTTACTACAATTTTTTTTCATAAAACCAGGGGTGGTATGCTGAAGGTTTAATCCGACTTAAAGTTAATCTGAGATTAGCGGTTGTCGACACACAGTAAACATACTAGCAGTATTGATTAGATAATCTAGGTTAACGAATTTAATCTGGGATTAGGTTTAATCTCGGATTAATTCGTCATTAACTCGAGATTAAATTGTAATTTATGCAAATTTTTAAACCACCTCTGAAGGTGGATTAAAAATTTGCGGGTTTTTTCCGCTAATCTTGAATTAAAGACGATTTAATCTGAGATTAAGTCTATTAACTGCGTTAACGTAGATTATTCAATCAATACTGTTAGTATTTTTATTGTGTCGACAATCGCTAATCTCAGATTAATTTAAGTCGGATTAAACCTTCAGCATACCACCCCAGGTTTGGTGCGTAGGTTAGCCCGTGAGAAACGTTTGTTTATAATAACCAATTTATAACAAAAACAGCAAACAACGTTGATTTTTTTTCTGTAAAATTCCAAGACAACTATAAAGTTTTTTTGGTGTGCAATTACTGTACAATTTTAATTAGATGTTTTTCAAAGTTCTGTTTATTATGCTGTTTTTAAAAAGAATTTTACTGGAAATAGTTATATTTCCAAAAGAGTTGGAAAAAATGTAATGTAAAATTTTACTCTCTTACGCATCTATCTATATCTTGTCCCTGAAAACAGGTCATAACTATTTTAAATCTTAATTAAAATTGTAAAGTTAACCTGTTTTTCTCCAAACAAGGTCGCGAGACAAGTTAAGTTGCATACCATAGTTCAGGTATCCAACAAGTTAAGTTGCATACCTGAACTCGTATTACTTAAAATGTCAAACCTTTTTTAACTCTTCGATTACTTTTTAACATCAAAACTTTTACAAAATTACTTAGTATATAACTTAATTTTTAAAGTAAAGATTGAGTTCCTAGGAATCTAAAGCCGTAAAAACTTGTATTGACAATTTTAAAATTATAATCAAACTTTTTATTACAAAACAAAAAACGGGCGATTGAAGTACATCTTAATACTGAATATACAAACAAAATATTGCTTTAATGGCACTAAGCAAAAAATTATAAAAAAAAACATGATACAGCTTCATAATTTCAACAAAACTACATAATTAATAAAATTTGCTTATAAATTGTGTGAAAATGATAGACACTTTAAATATTTTTCAGGATAAGCCTATTACATTGTTAATGAACGGAATGAATTGTAAAAAATATATATCGTTGTGTATTTTGTAATAAATAAAATATACTCGTTTAAACAGCTTTTCAGTGCATTATCATTTTTTTTACCAATTAAATTAAAAAACCCAAAAATAGTTAGGTGAGTTTTGTTTTTGTAAAAAAACTAAAAGCAAGTCAGACGTAGCTAATATATTAATCCAGGAAATAAAAATAGGGGAGCCTTCTGTGCCCCAAATTTTTCTGTTCTATGTATTATATTTAGGGTATGACTGAACATCACTAATTATTTTGTAATAACAACTAAAGTTCGTACAAAAAATTATGTGGAATAGAAAATAAATTTTTTTAAAAGTTTTTAATTAATACGAAATTTGTGTTCAGACTTTTTTTCACCATATTTATATATTGAAGCAACTCTAGTCTGAAACCTCTCCTTTTTGAGGAGATATGTTTACTTAAAATTTTTTTCCACTCCACATAATTTTTGTACTAACTATCATAGTAGTCTTTTAGTCTTTTATTTGGTAAGTTTATTATGTGACACCACCAGACGTTGAATACGTTAAAACACCACACTATTCTGCTCAAAATCAATTTTAACTAAAAATCATATTTTGTAAGGACATGCCTACCGTTAATAATTTTAGGTTGGGTATCCCACCAAGAAACCAAAATTCGTTTATATAAATGACGTTTAGTAATTTTTTGAAAAACTGGAAAGGTAAAAACAAAAATAGAGAAAAGTTGTACTTACTAACTCTTGTGTATTGACACAGAAATTTATTACGCAGTCTGAGTTTGTTTAGTATGTAAATTTTTAATTTTTTTCTATAAAGGTTTTTCTATTTGATTTTTAATTTTGGCCCATTATTTCGTTTCTAAAATAGGTCCAACTTTTTTAAATGAAGAATTCGTCGTTTTTTGACACAATGAGTCAAAAGCGTGATAAAATGTTAATAACTTTGACTCTTTTTATATCTTAACACACAAATAATCCAAACAAAATGAGTCAGAGCCACGTTTATCTTATACTGATTGTGACTTTTTGTGTCAGAGTAACAACGAATTTAATTATTAAAAAAACAAATTTAATAGTAACTTGATTCTGCATATTTAATTAAATAGCATACCTAAAATAAAGATCAAATCAAATAAAAATGATTTGGCTGTAACAGAAAACACAACAAAATATGAGCATATATACATAGTGCACAATCACACTACCGAACTAGAAACATAATCTACTAGACAAACAGAGTATTTTTTAAAAAAGTTAAAGCAACGCGTGCCATGACTTTTAAAACTTGATTAGTCATAGAATCCAATCCAATTCTAACAATATATACTGTAATCGAAAAACCTGATCCCAACAATAATGTAAATGCTGTGTAAAAGCTTAATTGTTCTTTACACTTTTTTACAAACAAATTAAGGTTAAAAAAATATTCTCATATTAATTTTTACAATCTTCATTAAGACACAATTTATGAACATTCAACAGAACTAAAGATTAAATTCCTCAAAAATAAATTTGAAGCTGCCGACAATTCCCCATTCTAAGATTTGGCGAGTCTCAAGATAATAGTAAAACACTAATGTATTGCCCATACCCCCTCACCTAAGTGAAGCCGAAAATTTTTTCGGTCATAGCGATAAACATTAGGACAGTGCTTACCTAGGTTCTTACGAGGCAACCAACATTTACAATAGGGAGCTCCAAAGCTAGGCTCTTTAATTACGTAAGCTTAAACTTATTTACTCTTTACATTAAGTAACGTATTTGGCAGCCATTTTTATAATTATTTTAATGTTTTTATCACGTTTTAAAAAATCGTTTAAAAAAGAAATACGATATTATACTTTAGTTTAGTAGTAATTTAGCCTCAAAATAAAACTAAGCTCTTAAAGTTACTCCGGTGTTATTCAACACAAGTTTTACACACAACATGACACATTGATTACACTGTAAGCATTCATGGGCACGGGGAGGGAGGTTGGGGGGGGGGTTAACCCCCCAAATTCTGAGAAGGGGGGTTTAACCCCCCCCCACTCAGAAGTGGGGGGGGGGGAGAAAAGGTTAACCCCCCCAATTTTGGAAAATAGAAGAAAAAAATGTCTTTAAAATGACTTCTAACTGCCTCCAAACTTAAGTTTTGAGGTCAAAATGAATGTTTTAAGCAATAAAAAGCTCAAAAATGCAATAAAAAGGGCTTTTTGACCTAAAATTAGCGTTTTTTTTTACCTATTTTCCCTTCAAAATCGAAAAACGATATGGGTAAAATGCACTCCAGAAAAAAACGATATGGGTATTTTGCGTTTCTCGGATTTTAACCCCCCCTAATTTGGGGTTTAACCCCCCCACTCCGGACCAACTTGCCCATGTATGCTGTAAAGGTATATAGATTGACGTATTAGTGCAAGATCTTGTACTTAAATGATCTACACCAATAAACGTATTTATATTTATATTAAATAAAAATTAATTGTTTCAATTCAAATAGAAATTTATACAACTTTATTTTTCCAATCTTAAATAATCTATACAATTTTGGGTAATGAAAAGAGAACGCAAAGAAACTATCTTCTTTAAATATGTTTATGTGACATTTTAAATCTATATACTTCTGATGTAATCTAAAATCTATATTAAGCTCTAAATTTTGTTTCTAATAGCATAAAAGAACACAGATAGGAAACACAAAGCCGTAAATTTACAATATATATATTCGAAAATAAGCTGTTTATACAAATTCACCGATGATAAATAATAATAGATCACCTTTATTATTCATTTTTATTCTAATTAAATAGACCGTAAACTTTTGGGACAAATTTATAAAATTTATATTTAATGATGGTTTTTAATGAATACTCATTAAAAACCGACACTCCTACTTTTTTATAAACATAAATTTCGGTTCATTTTACGGCAGCAACACCTAATTAGTCTACAAACCGGCTACAAAGTGACCGCAATTTCATAGAAATCACAATTATAATAATAAATTACTCCGTATAAGTTTAATAATTTTAAATATTTAATTTGCAATGTTTTATTTCTTATAAATGTTCCGGATGATGTCTAAGGCAATCTACCATTTGATCGGGTTTGAGACGACCGCTACATATCCTGTGAACAGAAGCAAACAAAGGGAACCTATAAAAACAAATAAAAATTAAGTAAATTACAAAAAAAATTTTAAAAAAATTAAATACCTAAAGCCACTTATAATTTCAAAAATTTTTTTTTAGTTTACGCTCCAATAGTTGATTTTTGTAAAAACTATTGCTTATCTCCAACAAAACGAGGCAAAACAATTTTTCTCGCTGGTTTAAAAAGTTTAAAAAAAAATAATAATAAAACTTTCCCTTGTCTCTTTTTTTATGTTTTAAAACACAAAACGATTTTTATCAATAAAATTCACAAAAATGTTAAAAGTATAAAGTATTAATATTAACAGTTATTTAAGAGTTCCAAAGCAAGGTTCTCAGTTAAACAAAATTTTGAGGTCATGGGGGAAACTTCATTAATAGAAGCTTTAGGGATAAATAGCAACATACTTTTTTAATAATTAATATTATTTAAATAGGGGAATAATCAGTTGCGTTGAGGTTTTTTAACGACGGAATAATCATACAATAAGCTATAATCGCAGTTTTTTAAAAATTATTAATGTGTTTGAAAACAACAACGTAGTTTTTTTCTTCTTTTTTTAAGGGTATATTAAAATAAAAAATGGAAAAAAATCAGAGCGAAATTAACTTTAATTTCCTTTCTGCAGTTTTCTTATTTTATTTTACGTTTTGTATAAAACGCGAGTTTAGTTTGCAGCATTGTATTCTTGAAAACCAAAGGCTTTCTAATTATTTTTCTGTAGTAAGTTGTTATTCTTATTTGCTTGAACATTGGTTTTATATGGGAAAAATAATGATTAATGAAAGTTTAAGCGGTAGAGCCACACTGTTTTAGAAGCATTCATTTAACCTGTTTGTCAAATTTTCAACATTTATTGAGCCATCTTCTTTTCTATAAATATAATACAAAATGTACTTCGAAAAAGAAAATACAGACAAACATAAACACTAAACACCAAAAATCCCTAATTGGTAAAAATATTCAAATTCCATTAAAAAATTTAGATTGATGACTTGATGCAGTATAGTTCATTCAAAAAATATTGGACAAACGTGAAAACATTTTTTTAAAGTTACGCTTGTACAGATGACGCCAAGTTTTAATTTTTAGAGACATTACACAAAAATATTAAAATTTTATAAATAAAAAAACTAAACAACAGGCACAACACAGATCTCTATTAACGCAACTTAAACAATTCTACGATAAAAATAAAATAATTGATTTTCATAAAAAAATAAAAACCATTATAAAATCAATCAAAATAAAAAAAATCTTTGCAATGAAAAATTTGCATTAACAAAAAAAAACAACAAAAATTTACTTCTCTTCCATTTTGTTTACTTCCAACATTTTGTACACGGAGGCAGCTGTATGAGGGCCTTGTAAACTTTGCCCGTTCAATAATTCTTTTTCTAACACTTCTATTGACTAAAAATTTATTATTAATTCACTATCTATAACTATATACTAAAAATTAATTCCTTATTATCTATCACTATATAAATAAATACTGAAATAAAACATTTTTTTATCACAAAAATAGATTTGAAAAGGAGCTATTTTTTTCTTAATATGAGCTAATTATTAGTCAAGATATCTATTTTACTAGTTAGATTAACCAACAGACGTGTGCAGGGTCTGAAAATCCTCCCCAAAATATTAGTAGCTGTGCTCCTCGCCCAAAAATAAAAAAGTACCAAAAATTATGGCGCCATTTTTGACCTATTATTTTTATTTTTTTTTTAAATTTATTTTCATCGCGAATTTTTTGCAGTTTTTAGCCTATTTAAATACATTTTAAGCCATTTTTTAACCTTTTTTTTATACTTATTTTACGTTTTTTGTCCCTTTTTTCTCTTTTTCCTCTGCTTGCCCCCTCCCGTTTCAATCGAATTGCCCACCCCAATAAACCCCCGGGGGCAGTGCACAGTCTGGACCAACAAATGACCTTATTATTTTTTTAGTAAAAACCTGGAAGATTTTTTTTTCGCAACTGATGGAGTGGCATAGACTAGAGGTATATTAAAAATTCGATAAATTACGGTAAGGACAAGGGGTTAATTGCCAACATAAATATCTAGTTAGGAATTTGGGCAGCTTATTTTAATTCAAAATTAGGAAACACACATTTGCGTGGCAATCCACATCGGCCTACATAATAGGTGGGCAGTCCCTCCGCTAATAAAAAGGACCCCAGTAACTAAAAACGCTAAAAATGGGGGTATTTAAGATATATCCCAAAATTTTTTTAGAACACCCCCCAATTTCAGGGGTATTCGCCCCCCCCCCAAATCCGGGGGTCGGGTATTCGCCCCCCCCCCCAAAATCCGGGAGGCTGCCCACTTTTGGCCCACATTATAGTATTGATGAAGACTCCCAGAAACCCGCCTGTTTCTACGTTTGTAGTAGATGGAGATCAGAGGGACTGAAGTCCTACGTATTTCACATTTATAAGCAATAAAGCGTCATATTTTTTAAACTTTAACTAACATATCCCGGTAAGGACGGGGTGCCTAAATTGGCAAAAACGGTTTTATATACCTGCCTCCTACACCTGCTTCCATCGGAAATTTTGCTACCTCCTACCTACCTCCATCCTGTCTCCATGCTGCCTCCGAGGCAGTTTTAACTGCCTCCAGTTTTTGGAAGGCAGGTTCAAGAGCCGTCCTTACCAGGATAACCGGCCTCACCTTTCCAGTCTTGACGAAGGCTTCGCAAACCCGCCTATTTCTGCCACCGTAGCAAGTGGTGATTAAATCGGCTATGCCGCAGCTCTCGAAGAAAGTTGCCAAATTGCTGCCTGGGTAGAAGAACTCAATGAACTTGGTCATCTCCATGAGTCCCAGGCGGATGACGGCTGCCTTCGTATTGTCCCCGTAACCCAAGCCGTCTGTGAAACCCGCCCCGCATGCCACAACGTTCTAAACAATAAGACGCAGTTTATCCATAGGTAAGGAGAAAAGGGCCGCCTCCGTTCTTTTCACACCTCCCGCGTCCAAAAAGAATTTTAGAAGGCGGAGGCCTTCTTTTGTTACAACTTTCCCGAATTTTTTACTACATTACTATATTTTTTACGATATTTTCTAGAATTTCAAAACTGACCTCTTTCCCACATCCCCTCGAGAAAATTTTTAAGTAATTTTTTGATGTTTTTTTTATTAAAAATAAGGATTTTTAACTCAAATCAACATCTAAATAACATATTTAGCCGTATTCATAATACTGGTGAGGCCTCGCCGGCGTGATCGCGCCCGGCGTCGACGCCGGGCGTGTCATGGACGCTTTTTTATGGACAGACAAGTAAAATTTGTTTAAGAATGAGATGTTGATGCAAATGTTTTAAAATTTACTTTTTTTCGTTTCTTTTGTGGAAATTTGGTGTTACGAAATTTTAAAAACAACTCGCACGTCCATTAATGAAAATATTCATGACACAGCCGGCGTCGACACCAGGGCGAATACGCCGGCGAGGGCTCACCGGTTGTATGAATACGACAGATTTTATTCAATAATGTAGTATTTTAATATAAAAAGAAATAAATCATAGGCATAGATGAACACGGTTACCGAAGCTAGGGGCGGGTGTTTACCCCGGGTAAATGACATTTCAAAATCTAAGGGGTCCTAGCCCTAGGGTGGTCCAACCATAGGTGTTTTTTGGGGGGGGGACAGAGGGGTACACCCCCCCCTAGAGCCAAAATTTTGGACCCCCCTAGAAAAAATTCAGGGCCCCCCCCTCCCCTCCAAAGCTCGAGAGCGGTCCGGCCTGCCCCCCCTAGCTAGGCTGACCACCCTCCCCCCCTTCCGACCAATTTGGAAGTATATTTTTTTATTTACTGTCAAAAACACGGGTTTTTAGTTAAAAACAGTGTTTAAATACACTTTTTAGGCCTAAATAGGCTGTTTTAATACATAAAATTCAATATTAGACGTAAAAACACTTAAATTATTGAGTTAAAAAAATTTTGCTGAAAAATTGGACCCCCCTGACCCCCCCTAAATTTGAAATCTCGCACCGGGGTCGACCCCCAATAAAAAGCCGGGGGGGGTCCGGACCCCCCCTAAAAAATTTTGGCCTTCCACCCGGGGGTGGACCCCCTCCCTAGCGGACCCGACCAAAAACACCTATGGGTCCAACCCCCCTAGCTTTCTAGGGGGGTCGACCTGGGGTGGAAGATTTTGAAACCTAGAGGGGGGTCAGGTGGGGTCTAATGTCTGAAGCAAAATATTTTTAGCTATTCCCGGCAGCTAAGGGGAGGGGTTCTTACCCGGGGGGGGACAGAGGGGTCCACCCCCCCCTTAAAGCCAATATTTTAGACCCCCCTAGAAAAAATCCAGGGGCCCCCCATCCCCGCCAAAGCCCGAGAGCGGTCCGGCCTGATCCCCCTAGCGAGGCTGACCCCCCTCCCCCCCTCTCCCGACGAATTTGGAAGTATATTTTTTATTTACCGTCAAAAACACGGTTTTTTAGTTAAAAACAGTGTTTAAATACACTTTTTAGGCCTAAATAGGCTGTTTTAATACATAAAATTCAATATTAGACGTAAAAACACTTAAATTATTGAGTTAAAAAAATTTTGCTAAAAAATTGGACCCCCCTGACCCCCCCCCCAATTTTGAAATCTCGCACCCGGGGTCGACCTCCCCCTAAAAAGCCAGGGGGGTCCGGACCCCCCTGGATCCCCCCTAAAAAATATTGGCCTTCCACCCGGGGGTGGACCCCCCTCCTAGCGGACCCGACCAAAAACACCTATGGGTCCAACCCCCCTAGCTTTCTGGGGGGGTCGACCTGCGGTGGAAGATTTTGAAACCTAGAGGGGGGTCAGGTGGGGTCTAATGTCTGAAGCAAAATATTTTTAGCTATTCCTGGCAGCTAGCGGAGGGGTTCTTACCCATAGGTGTTTTTTTGGGGGGGACAGAGGGGTCCACTCCCCCCTTAGATCCAAAATTTTGGACCCCCCACTAGAAAAAATCCAGGGGCCCCCCATCCCCGCCAAAGCTCGAGAGCGGTCCGGCCTGATCCCACTAGCGAGGCTGACCCCCCCCCCCCCCCGTCGACCCCCTTGAATACCTAACCCCCCCCCCCCGGGTACCATTTTTTTTGACCAAAATTGACAATTTTTTGACGAAATTTGACCATTTTTTATGCAATTTTTGGGATTATCTAGTTAGGGGGGGTGGTCCGTTACATTCTCTTGGTTTTAAGTGATTTTCTTTTGATATAAAGCAAAACGATCTATGCTATAAAAAAAGAGAGAGAAATTTGCATTTATTCCAAAATCTTTTGGCAGATAGAGATAACTGAGTGAAATGACATGACATGGTTATAATTTATGCGCTTATGTTTAGGAGCCCCAAACAAAGAGCACGGAGCCTTATTAAAACGCCTCTTCCAAACGAACAATTTTAGAATTGTGGTGGTGGAAGACGCCCACACTGTAGAACTCTGCGGTGCTTTAAAGGTTAGTATGTATCATTATACTAAATTACTGTTGTAATTTTCCGTGTGCACGTCTTCGGCCCAAAATTGTTAGCTACGAGAGCTGAAAAAATATAAGCGCATAAAGTTACAAACCATGTCATGTCATTTCACTCAGTTATCTCTATCTGCCAAAAGATTTTGGAATAAATGCAAATTTCTCTCTCTTTTTTTATAGCATAGATCGTTTTGCTTTATATCAAAAGAAAATCACTTAAAACCAAGAGAAAGTAACGGATTAAGATTTTAATAAATTTGTTGTATTGTAAGAGTTAATGGCACTTGAGTCAAAAGCATAGGTGCTAAACACTGTTTTTAACTAAAAAACCGTGTTTTTGACGGTAAATAAAAAATATACTTCCAAATTCGTCGGGAGGGGGGAGGGGGGTCAGCCTCGCTAGGGGGATCAGGCCGGACCGCTCTCGAGCTTTGGCGGGGATGGGGGGCCCCTGGATTTTTTCTAGTGGGGGGTCCAAAATTTTGGATCTAAGGGGGGAGTGGACCCCTCTGTCCCCCCCCAAAAAACACCTATGGGGTAAGAATCCCCTCCCGCTAGCTGCCAGGAATAGCTAAATATTTTGCTTCAGACATTAGACCCCACCTGACCCCCCTCTAGGTTTCAAAATCTTCCACCGCAGGTTGGGACCCCCCCAGAAAGCTAGGGGGGTGGAACCATAGGTGTTTTCCTTGGTAGGGTCCGCTGCAGGGGGGGTCCCACCCCAGGGTGGAAGGCCAAAATTTTTTAGGGGGGGGGTCCAGGGGTAGGCCCCACCTGGCTTTTTAGGGGGGAGGTGGGCCCGTGCGACGGGGATTTAAAATTTAGGGGGGGGGGGGGGTGAAATTTATTTCAATTAGGAAAATTTTTTTAACTCAATAATTTAAGTGTTTTTACGTCTAATGTTGAATTTTATGTATTAAAACAGCTTATTTAGGCCTAAAAAATGTATTTAAACACTGTTTTTAACTAAAAACCCGTGTTTTTGACAGTAAATAATAAAATATACTTCCAAATTGGTCGGAAGGGGGGGAGGGGGGTCATCCTCGCTAGGGGGCCAGGGGGGGCAGGAATACCCCTCTCGAGCTTTGGGGGAGGGGGGGGCCCTGATTTTTTAGGGGGTCCAAAATTTGGCTTTAGGGGGGCTGCTCCCTTCCCCCCCCCCCAAAAACACCTATGGTTACCCACCCCTAGGGCTAGGACCCCTTAGATTTTGAAATGTCATTTTACCGGGGTAACCACCCGCCCTAGCTCCAGTAACCATGTTAATCTATGCCTATGATTTATTTCTTTTTTATATTAAAATACTACATTATTCGAATAAAATCTGTCGTATTCATACAACCGCTAAGCCCTCGCCGCATGCATCGCCTGCGTCGACGCCGGCTGTGTCAGTGAACACTTTCATTAATGGACGTGCGAGTGCTGTTTTTAAAATTTCGTAACACCAAATTTCCACAAAAAAGAAACGAAAAAAAGAAATTTTAGAAAATACATTTGCATCAACATCGTCATTCTTAAGAAATTTACTGTCTGTTTATAAAAAAAGCCTCCATGACACGCCCGGCGTCGACGCCGGGCGCGATCACGCCGGTGAGGCCTTGCCAGTATTATGAATACGGCTAAATATGTTATTTAGATGTTGATTTGAGCTCAAAATCCTATTTTTAATAAAAAACATCAAAAAATTACTTAAAAATTTTCTTGGGGGATGTGGAAGAGGCTCAGTTTTGAAAATGAAGAAAATATGAAAAAATATAGAACGTAAAATTGGGGAAGTTTTAACAAGAAGGGCCCGCCTTCTAAATTCTTTTTGCACCGGAGGTGTGAAAAGGGCGGAGGCGGCCCTTTCTCCTGACCGATGGATAAACTGCTTCTTATTGTTTAGAACGTTGTGGATGCGGCGGTATGTTCTTCACAGACGGCTACGAAATACGAAGGCAGCCGTTCATCCGCCTGGACTCATGGAGATGACCAAGTTCATTGAGTTCTTCTACCCAGGCAGCAATTTGGCAACTTTCTTCGAGAGCTGCGGCATAGCCGATTTAATCACCACTTGCTACAGTGCGGCAGAATAGGCGGGGATTTTGAAGCCTTCGTCGAGACTGGAAAGTGCACCGGTATCCTGGTAAGGACGGCTCTTGAACCTGCCTTCCAGAAAACTGGAGGCAGTTAAAACTGCCTCGAGGCAGCATGGAGACAGGATGGAGGTAGGTAGGAGGTAGCAAAATTTCCGATGGAAGCAGGTTTAGGAGGCAGGTATATGAAACCGTTTTTGCCAATTTAGGCACCCCGTCCTTACCGGGATATGTTAGTTAAAGTTTGAAAAATATAGACGCTTTATTGCTTATAAATGTGAAATACGTAGGACTTCAGTCCCTCTGATCTCCATCTACTACAAAGTAGGAAGATCAATACTATAATGTGGGCCAAAAGTGGGCAGCCCGAATGCGAGGCGAATACACACCCCGATTTGGGGGGATACCCCTGAAAATTCAAGATGTAAAATTATCTTAAATACCCCCATTTTTAGCGTTTTTACTGAGATCCTTTTTATTAGGGA
>JASAMX010016693.1:0-13896 GCA_030248175.1 Microlaimidae sp. YZB2_3
ATTAAGTTAGCTACTCTAAAACAAAAAAATTTATAATATACCAAAAAATTTGCAACTCCTATATGAAAAAGGAAATAAAAGTAGGCATCAAAATGAGCCTTTCCATTTAAATGGCACCTTCCATTATAATGGCATAGTAGCCATTTTAATTCGTCAAATTAAAATGGACAAGAAGCTATTATAATATACTCAAAATTGTAATACTGTCCCGCCCGGGAAAGGCCCATTTCGCTCCCGCCACTTCGCTCCTGACCCATTTTGCTCCCAAGAAATTTTTGCAAATTTATTATTTTTTGCTGGGACCAACCTCGCTCTTGGCTTATTTTGGCCAATTTTATAAATTTATCACAAAAAGATTTGTTTGATTTTTAGGTTTCGCTTAGGCTTAGGAAAATGTAGGGTTTCCATCTTTAAAAGCGTCGCAAAAAATGCGTTCACAAAATTTGCCAGGAGCGAAGTGGCGGGAGCCAAGTGTCCCCAATTCGTCCAGGCCGCATGAGTTTTCCCCTGTCAGACAGTATTACACCAACACGTGAGACTCATGCGGCCCAGATGGTATTACAAAAAAGGACATGTTTTTGTGATTTTGTGGGTTTTATTTTAAAAAAACTTTAAGTTGTGTATGAAACTGGTGTTTTTAAATTTACCAACACTCGGAAGTCAAAAGCCAAATCCTCCCAAAAAAATTGACAGATGCGCTATTTTTAATTATACTCAGAAATGTAATGTTTCATTTGTTAGTATAGTACTTTTGTGCGAAAACTTAATTCGGTTTTCACCTAATTCATTGAGGTAAATCTTTGGAGCACTCCAGCTGGAAGGAGCTCTGGTTAAATTTTGCCTTTCATTCTTGTGATAAGTTTGGCTCCTACTGATAAAGTATGTTAACTCAGGGCTAACTTAATCTGTCAATTATCACTAAAGCCCCTTTTTTGTATACGCTTATTTTTGCTATTAATTTTATTAATGGCAACTAAAAGATGATTAGTCGAAGTTTCCGTGTCAAATATAATATTTTCATAAAACATTAAAAATCTCAGAACAAAAATTTACACGGTTAATTTTTTTTCGATTTTCACCTTAATAATTATATTGTTTCAAAAAACTAATTGCTCGCAGTTGGACAGGATTTAAAAAAAAAATTACACATTCTAATAATTAACTAGCCTTGAAAAATGCTCTAAGAATAGAGCAGGAAAAAGGGGCGATTTTTCCCCGGGCGTATGTTTAGACAGAAAAGATGTAGACTAGTCTGAGATGGACATTATGGGAACTATAGGAAATTTGCATTTGGTTTTGCCAGCTGCTCACTAAATAAAAATTTCTACGATATGATAATGATTTGTTTATACATTTATCTAATCACACAGCACTGTTGCATTTTTTTTAGTTTGATGAAATGTCAATTGAAAAAATCATACTCACAGAAATCTTTGACAAGCGCGAAATCGCCACTTTTTTAAATTTATAGTTGTTTCTTACACATACAAATATAACCTTCTAATTGAAAAAGTGGCGATTTCGCGCTTGTCAAAGATTGCTGTGAGTATGGACGCTTATTATTATTTTTTAATAAATAAAACTTTGAATTAATTTTGTCATCAGTAATGCAAGAATTAAAAAAAGTACTCTGTTGTTTTTGCCGTTTTCCGCGCGGTTGAAGCAGATGGCGCTGGAAACTGGTGCCGTTTCTGCCACCAATTATAACCGGTCTGCTATTTTTGTGCGGTTTTTATGAGGGGATGTTGGTTGTCTGCTCTGTACAATCCTTATTGTTGCCAAAAGGCTGTTATTGTGTGGTTGGGAGTTTTTATTTGTCTATTTTTCAATTTTTTATTTTGATCAATAAATCGATAACAAGGACCTAAATGAAAAAAAGTGCTTCCTAAGAAAGTTGCGTAATTCCTTCTTCTTTCTAATGAGCCCATGTTTAGTTTTGATCAATCAGTAACGAATGAGGAATATCGTTTTTAAGAATGGAGCGTTGGAATAATAATAAGAAGAAGAAGAAGAAGAAGGTTCTGAATTTCAAAATTTACCCACGTTCTCTAATTATGGTTGGCGCGGCGCCACGGGGCTAAATCGCCCCGTGGCGCTCCCGCGCCACCCATGATAATAACATCTCTAAATGCACAAGTTATTTGCCTTGCGGAATATACAAGTTACCAAGAGTTTTGGCGCCAAATATCAAATTGGATCTTTGCCGCCAAAACTTTCGCCATAACTCCCGCTATAGTCATTTCCACAAGCAAAACAGAAACGACAGAAAAGATCTCCAAATAAATAAAATAACTCGATTTTTGAAATGATATATTTCAAATTTATAAGACATTTTTGTAAATTTTAAAGTTAGAAAAATAAACTATGGATTAACTAAAACTGATTTTATTCTAAAATATTTTACTCAAACGTCTCAGTTCCCAAATAGTGGCGGTTTGGCGGCGATTTGTCGGCTATTTGGCGGCAGTTTGGCGCAGATTTGGCGGCGCACATCCAACACGTCCGAGTCTGCCTGTTTTTATGGGAAAACTTGACCGCGTAAATGTACCGGAAATTAATGATATTAAATATTAAATCAGAATAAAGTTGGCCAAAATAAACTTTTTTTACTAACTTTTAAAGAACAATAAATGAATAAGTATTTATGAAAATTTTCCAGATTTAGTCAGGAGTTTTCGCAAATAAATATCGTTTCAGCGTATTTTAGTAAAAGTCGATAATTATTAAACATTATTGAAAAAAGTAAGGGGATTTTTTCAAAATGTCCCAAAAAACATAAAAGTCTCTCGTGTTGTTTAAGATTTTAAGATTTTAATTTAAGATAAACATAAAAATGCCTTTAATTTTCCAGTTACGTAAAACTAGATTTAACCGGTACTCTACATGCCCCTGTGCTATGCGTTCTAGAACTGTTCGGAACAGTTCTAGAACCTGTTCCGAACAGTTCTAGAACAGTTCTAGGACTGATTTGCAGTTCTCAAAATCAAAAAATAAATAAAACTCCGCAAATGATATTTAAACACATAAAACAACGGAAATACACAATAAAATCACGTGATAAGTGTTGGAAAATGTTTCGGTGACTTTTATAATGCACCAAAGTACAACTTCGGCATTTTCAAATGCCGAATTTCTCACAAATTTAGAACTGTTTAGAACTTCTCACAAATTTAGAACTGTTCGGAACAGTTCTAAAACTGTTCCGAACAGTTTAAACTGTTTAGAACTTCTCACAAATTTAGAACTGTTCGGAACAGTTCTAAAACTGTTCCGAACAGTTCTAGAACTGGACCGGTTGAGTACGGGTTAAGTAAAAAAGCTCAATAAACATGCAACTTTTTTATGAACGATTCGCATTTATTTTGACATACTAAACTTAATTTATAGGCAAATAAAATCTAGCTGACATCGCTCGATAATTGCAGTATTGAATCTACCATTTAACAACAAAATCATTCAAGATTTTTAACGGATGCAGTTTAATAATAAAAATCAAAATCTTTATTTTAATAATTATTTATCAAATTACTCTATTTGAAACCAAAATGCAAATTTTTAAAGGGCTAAAGTGGGTTGATTTTTGTACATTTTGTAAACAGGTGGAATTAAAAAAATTCTGCGTGCCTTATTTTTTTAAAAAAACGTCATAACGGCACAACTTGAATTGGTCTCCTCATGTCTACATACTATTTTTCGACGTCAGCCAAATAAAATTTAACCATAGGTTCTATGGAACAGAGGGAACATTGAGCTTAGCCTTGGAGCCAAAAATGGGGAACTTGAAGCCGTAAGTGGTGAATTCGGAGCAATAAACTGGGAACTTGAAACCGAAACCAAAAATCTCTAAAATATATCTCTACCTACGCCTAAAACCTAAGCCCAGACCAATTTTTTCTTAAGAGCTCCAAGTTCCCATTGTTTGTCGATCCAAGTTAGTTTCTGACGGCTCCAAATGCCCTACTTACGGCTCTAAAGACCCCGCACCAGTAAAGTGAGTTGACTAATAATTTGAGCGTTTGGCTCAAAAAAATAGTGTGAATTTGAAACGTTATTTTTTATACAAAATGACGAGTAAACACTAAATGATTAATTAGTAATAACAGACGCAATGAACATTATATTTTCTGAGTTTTTCTTTTCTATTCCTTATTAGACGAAATCTTTACAAACATGATAGACGTGTTGCACTTTAGCGCCAGGTCCTAATAGGGCTTTGGCATCTTTCGATCCTGGAGGTGCTTCAACATATTGTATCTCCAGTTCTATATACTAAACAAAATCAACAGGTAGATTAAGAGAATTTGAAATGAGAGCTGGTAACTATATTTAGGGTCCCAGGTTAATATATTCACGAGGTCTACGGATCTCTGAGGCTGAAAAATTGCCACGTTTACAACTAACGTTATTATACGTTATATATTATTTAGTATTTTTCAGGAAAACAAACAAACAATTAAAAAATATATATGATATAAAATTTAGCATCATCGCAGTGCTTGAAAAAATAATAATGATCATGTATATCGCAGTATTTTAAATTGCTTTAAAACTGTTTAAAATACACAATTTCACAGTAACAGTATTTGATTTACTCAAACAGGTATTTAGGGTACGGGGTCTTTAGAGCCGCAAATAGGGAATTTGAAGCTGCCACAAAATTTTTGGAGTTTTTTTAAGCTTTGCTTAGGCTTAGGTATAGGTTTTAGCGATTTTTATTTTCGGCTCCAAGTTTCTTTGGCTCCATCGACCCTAAACCAAATTCATTTACAAAAAATATACAATATATTATTTTAATAACAAAAAATAACAAAATAACAAGAACAAAAACATTGTTTGTGCATGCGCATATTGTGGTTTACTGCGACTTTTCCAAATATTGAATCTGAAGCTCCATTTTTTACGGATTTTTTACCTACTGCATATTGAAAAACCCCATTCGAATGATTGTTGTTTATATTGAGCCCCATGAGAATAGTAATAAAACTCCAAATGGTACTTCTCGCAAAGTATCACTTTTTTTAGCTGCGTTGGGTCGACTATAGGTGTCTAAACCAATTTTATTGCCCAAAACACTATATCAACACTGTTGCCATTATAGAATTTTAGTTAAGGGCCCCACTTTCCACGAAGGTTTTATTATAGGGATTTATTTTCACACAAAATATCATTGGTTTTTTTGGGTTTCATGTTTTTTGGGCCATTCTCCTCAGTTTTGTTAAGTCTTTGTAGCAAGTCACTGAGATGACAACCACCTTGTACTTACGTACTGGAGGTCTCATTCAAATGGCACTTTTTTATCTAAGGGTCTTATATTTCTTTTAATATTAATATATTTTTGACATTATTCCCGTGTTTTTTGAAATTTATGTATTTTGATTTTTACGATTTAAATAATATAATAAACGTCTTAATAATTATCAAAAACAACGTTTTACAACAGTAAAAACTATGGCTTGTTTATGCTACTTAGTTATTCATTAAATTTAAAATGAATCCCATAAATATATGAAAACAAAGCAAAACAGATTTGTTTAGTAAAAATCCATCATTTGAAATGTTTATATTAAATTTGTTACTAAATAAGGCAAATGACTATATGTTGGGTTTTTTATTTTAAAAGGTTAAATTTTCTCTTTTTTTTTCAAAAATAGCTAAGAAATAAAATAAACCTTTCCGCCCTTGCATCCACGTATTCCAACAATAACGTTTTCCTTATCTCCTTTGTCCAAAAAGCCGTAGATAAAACCTTCAGGGTCATCCGAAGGGATAGGGTTATGTTTAAAATATGGGTAGTAATTGATGTCTGAAACTTTAACCTAAATACGAAAAAATCATTACATGCATTGCTAATTTAGGGATAAAATCATAGTTTAATTTATACCAACCAAAAATAGCCAAAAAAAACATAACAAGTTTCAAATGTGATATAGAAAAAAATCGAAGCATTGTGGAAAATTAAACACAATATTAAATTGTTTTTTGATAATTAAACTTCACGTTTGTTTTCTGGTACACTTTAAAGAATTCACGTGTTGGATGTGCGCCGCCAAATCTGCCGCCAAACTGCCGCCAAACCGCCGCCAAACTGCCGCCATTTATGAACTAAGGCGTTAAAGTAAAAAAATTTATAATAAGACGGCTTTAACTAATTTATAGTTTATTTTTCTAACTTTAAAATTTACAAAAATGTGTTATAAATATAAACTCGGTTTTACTCGACTTTTTTTAAGGTTAAATTTACGCGTTACTAAACCTAAGCAAAGCCTAAAAAACAACCTAAACTTTCTTCGCGCAGCTATTTGTTAAAGTTTAGGTTGTTTTTAAGGCTTCGCTTAGGCTTAGAAACGCATAGGCTTAACCTTAAAAAAAATCGAGTAAAATGGAGTTACCTTATATTGCGCGCTGAAAAGTTCGCGCGGCGCGCGCTGAAAATTGGTAACTGCTTTTTTATTGATAGCTATGCTGCTGAAAAGCTGAAAAAGCACTTGGTCGTCCAATACTAAGGTCTTTTATATACCAGTGCGCTGTTTCATAAATGTTACTAACATTTGATTTTTTGTAAATATTTACAAAGAAATGAAATCCTATGATAAAGCATAGGGATTTTTGCAATTAATATTTATGCAAATTTTTGGTTTTTTATAAGTTTTTCCAAAAGTCTATTGCATTTTCATTTCTTTGTAGCTTTCTACAAAAAAGAAATGGACTTCAACAAAAAAACAGCATGTTGGGAACTTTTATGAAACAGCGCCCAGGAGTCAAAAAAATTTTTGACAAGCCTCATCTTCCTGAACGGAGACTGGATGAAAATGGGCTATTGCCACTTTTTGAGGATGAAACGGTTTTTATCCCTCATCTAACGGTAAGTGATCTTACAGATCCGAGATCAAAGGATATACAGGTACAAAAGGACCTCCCATTACCAAAATGGGCAAAAAGCAGGAAGAAAAATTTAAAAACAATTTCCCTTCAAGAAAGTACAGGTAAGGAAACTAACAAAATAGGCTTTAATTTGATTGAGGTTTATGACGCCCCAGAGTCTGGAAAAACCTGTCTTGGGGAGGAAAAACCTGTAGACACCCCACAGAGTCAGCTTTGATGGCAAAGGAAAATGCAGAAGAAAAAACACAAAAAAAATGTAATTTTGGGAAAGTGTGGTTATGGCTGAGCAGGAAGCTCTAGCAGTAAGACTGAGGTACTCAACCGAGTTTCCAGTTAGAAAAAAAAATCGGGAACAAGTAAGCCCAAACTTTAAACCTGACAACCTGCAAAAAGAGCTTCAACCTTAAACAAAAAAAGACACTGTAGGACCTAACATAATTGAGTCAGCAGACAAAAATGATTCAGTCATAGACGAAAAAATTTTGGAAGATTCATTGGATATTTCCAAAAGTGTGGTACCAGTAAGTTAAAAAAGGGGAAAAGATATTATAGTGTTTGATAAAAATATTTGCTAAAAAATATTCCACAAAGCAAACCAAATTACCTATATAAGCAAAATGGCAAACCAAACACTATCAATTTGCTCCTGGAATTGTGGAGGCACTTCTGACAAAGTAAAACAACATTTGATAAGAAACTTAGCTGATAAGCACAATATATTATTTTTACAAGAAATACATGCTCCTTCCAAAAGCATTCAAAATAGTTTTGAAAAAAATTATCCAGGAAAAATTTACTGGAATATAGGAACAAAGCATTCTAAAGGGACAGCTATATTTATATCAAACACTGTAAACGTAATTGCTTGTAAAATTATTCTTGAAGGAACAGTTCAATACATAGAAATAGAAAACGGTGATCGTAATTTTAGTATTTATAATGTGTATGCAACATTTTATGATGGTGGAGGAACCTTTGGTCTTCAAAGATGGTATAACATGTTTCTTAAAGATGATGTTTTGGACATAAATAAAAATTCACTTTTAATTGATGATTTTAACTGTGTAGGAAATGCTTTACTGGATCGAAAAGCTGGTGAAATACACCCAACAGATATTGTTTTCAGAAATTCTTTACTGCGTTTTGAGACCAAGGGGTATGTTTTTCGAGATAGGTATGGTGACCTAAAAAGATTTAGTTTTCGCCGAAAAGGGGAAGGATTAAGTAGAATAGATAGAGTATATGCCCATGAAGGTTGTTTGCGCTATTTAGAGAACGTTCGTTATTCTTCTGTAGGGAATTATGATCATTCAACATTGACGCTTGATCTAATCAAGCCTGGCTACCAAAAATTTGGACCTGGGTATTGGAAGGCTAATATACTTTTATTTCAATCTAAAATTCTAAAAAATAAAATAAAACTTTTTTGGAATTACTGGCAAAAACAAAGGCCTTATTTTTCCAAATTCTCGCATTGGTGGGACTTGGGAAAATATGAAATAGAAAAAATAATTCAAGCGTTCTCTAAAGAGCATGCAGAAACTATTCGAAACCATGAAATAAATCTAAAAGAAAGGTTGTCAGAATTGCAAGAAAGGCAAGATAATGGAATAAAAGGGTTAGAAAAAGAAATTATGGTCACTGAAAAACTACTTTCTGAAATTTACCAGAAAAAAGCTAATGCGTTTTTGCTTGTTAGTCAAGCTTGTTGTTGCTTGTTGGGTGAAAAAATATGGTATAAAAAACTAAAACACCGAAAATCTACTGATAAGTGTATAACTAAATTGATAAAGCCAAATGGATCAGTAGCTAATAATAAGGAGTCAATCTTAGAACTTGTATCAGAATTTTATCATAAACTGTATTCAACTGAAGGAACAAACTCTGAATGTCAAGATAAATATTTAGACTTAATAAATAAAAAGCTTACTAATAATCAAAAGCACAGCTTGGAAGCATTTATTACTGAAGAGGAAGCTTATAAAGCTGTTAAAAATATGGCTAATGGCAAAACACCTGGAAAAGATGGGCTACCAAAAGAATTTTATACTAACTTTTGGGATATAATTGGGAAAGATTTTATAGAAGATCTAAATTGTGCTTTTGTTTGTGGTGAGCTACCTAAATCTATGCTTTTGGCAATTATCGCACTAATATATAAAAAAGCAGACCCGTTATTTTTAAAAAACTGGAGACCAGTGTCATTATTAACGGTAGACTACAAAATATTATCTAAAATCCTAGCGTCCCGATTATCAAAAGTAATGCCACAAATAATTAAACAGGGTCAATCTTGTGGTGTGGAAGGGCGATCTATGCTGGACAACTTACTGGCAATAAGCTTGAGTCTAAAGTACTCAAATAGTAAAGGATGGAAAGCTATATTAATTGGTTTTGACTTAGAAAAAGCCTTTGATAGATGCAATCATGCATGGATTGCAAAAGTACTGGATAGATTTAATTTTGGTAAAAATTTTCAAAGATGGGTAAAAATTATGTATCAAAACATAAATTGTCAAGTTTTAATTAATGGGGCTCTTTCTAAAAAAAAAACCTATTACAAGGGGGATCAGACAAGGGTGTCCATTGTCTATGCTTCTATTTGTAATCCAAATTGAACCTTTTTTAGAATTCTTAATATCAGGAGATCTTTCGATTATTGAAGATAAACAACTAAGAAATCGGTTAAGTTATGGTACCAAATACAGATTGCCTAAACAGGTAGATTTTGAAGAGGTACGTAAAGCAACAGAAATGGTTATTGATAGCCTTATTAATAGATGTATTAAAAAACTGAAATGTGACCGTACTAAGTTTGATAAATTTGTTTTTAGCGTTAGAAAAATTATTAACAATCGAATTAACTTCTGGTATAGTAAAGATATAAGAAATAGTATAAAAATCAACACACTGGAAAATAAAAATAGCACTAGCCTTGAAAAATGCTCTAATAATAGAGCAGGAAAAAGGGGCGATTTTTCCCCGGGCGTATGTTTAGACAGAAAAGATGTAGACTAGTCTGAGATGGACATTATGTGGACCATAGGAAATTTGCATTTGGTTTTGCCAGCTGCTCACTAAATAAAATTTTCTACGATATGATAATGATTTGTTTATACATTGATCTAATCACACAGCACTGTTGCATTTTTTTTAGTTTGATGAAATGTCAATTGAAAAAATCATACTCACAGCAATCTTTGACAAGCGCGAAATCGCCACTTTTTCAATTAGAAGGTTATATTTGTATGTGTAAGAAACAACTAATTTGAAAAAGTGGCGATTTCGCGCTTGTCAAAGATTTCTGTGAGTATGATTTTTTCAATTGACATTTCATCAAACTAAAAAAAATGCAACAGTGCTGTGTGAGTAGATCAATGTATAAACAAATCATTATCATATCGTAGAAAATTTTATTTAGTGAGCAGCTGGCAAAACCAAATGCAAATTTCCTATGGTCCACATAATGTCCATCTCAGACTAGTCTACTAACTTACTAACTACTATCTTTTCTGTCTAAACATACGCCCGGGGAAAAATCGCTCCTTTTTCCTGCTCTATTATTAGAGCATTTTTCAAGGCTAGTCTACCACTTTTTTTGAATTAAATTAAAAAATAGCCTAATAAACCATAGTTTTAGCTGCAATAGCCTAATAAACCATAGTTTTAGCTGCGCAATGACATATGTTTATAATCATTCCGTTGCCGAGATAAAATAAAAAATAATCATAAGAAGAAGAAGAATTTAAATTACAAAATTAACCCACGTTGTTTAATTATAGTTAGTGCGGTGCAGTTGCGCTCCAGACAAAGTTTACCTACGTTCTCTAAATATAATTGGCGCGATGCCGTGCGCCAATGATTGCAATTATAATTTTTAAAGTAAAAATAATAATAATAATAATAAGATGATGAACATGAATAACAAAATTTACTCACGTTCTCTAAGTATAGTTGGCGCGGTGCCGTGGGTTAAATTGCAGTTGGCACCCCGCACCACCGATGATTACCGGCGCGTGGCGCTCCCGCGCCACCGACGCTTATTATTATTTTTTAATAAATAAAACTTTGAATTAATTTTGTCATCAGTAATGCAAGAATTAAAAAAAGTACTCTGATGTTTTTGCCGTTTTCCGCGCGGTTGAAGCAGATGGCGCTGGAAACTGGTGCCGTTTCTGCCACCAATTATAACCGGTCTGCTATTTTTGTGCGGTTTTTATGAGGGGATGTTGGTTGTCTGCTCTGTACAATCCTTATTGTTGCCAAAAGGCTATTATTGTGCGGTTGGGAGTTTTTATTTGTCTGTTTTTCAATTTTTTATTTTGATCAATAAATCGATAACAAGGACCTAAATGAAAAAAGTGCTTCCTAAGAAAGTTGCGTAATTCCTTCTTCTTTCTAATGAGCCCATGTTCATTTTTGATCAATCAGTAACGAATGAGGAATATCGTTTTTAAGAATGGAGCGTTGGAATAATAATAATAATAAGAAGAAGAAGAAGAAGAAGAAGGTTCTGAATTTCAAAATTTACCCACGTTCTCTAATTATGGTTGGCGCGGCGCCACGGGGCTAAATCGCCCCGTGGCGCTCCCGCGCCACCCATGATACTATATAAATGTAAAAAACTATATACAAAATATATGACTCCAGCGGATAAAGCAAACAACAACTTTATCTTAATATGTAAAAAATTTTATGCACTTAATTTATGTAAAGAACTGGGAATAAAACTTAAAGATAATAAATGGAATATAACTGGTAATGAAGTATATAAACCTATCAGAGATATGGATCAAAATCAACTAATAGATAAACATATTGAAGTCGCTAAAATGTACAATTGTAAAGTATTAGATCAGCATAAGGTTCTGCCCTTGATATTTAACTATCCTAAGCTGCACAAAAATCCCACTAAATTTAGAGAAATTGCAGGAGCTAATAAAGCGAGTACTAAAACTTTATCTATACTTCTAAGCAAAATACTTAAATTTTTTGAAAACCACTTTATTAACTACTGCAATGCTCTTAAAGATAAAATTGGGTATGTATACTGGTCGGTTAAAAATAGCTTGGATGTTATAAATAAATTAAATGAATCCTCAAGTCCATATCATCTGTCGAGTGGAGATTTTAGTACCTTGTATACCAGTTTGTCACATGATGATATAATCAAAGAATTAAATGAACTAATAGATTTACTTTTTAGAAATTCCAACAAAAAATATTTAGCAATAGGTTACAAAAATTTATTTTATACAAACGATAATACTATTAATCATGCTATATATGATAATAAATCTATTAAAAAATTATGTAAATATGTTATTGATAATACTTATGTCATGTTTGCTGGTATAATTTTTAAACAAATCTCAGGTATTCCAATGGGTGGTAACGCATCTCCGCAAATTGCAGATCTAGTGCTCTCATTTATGGAATTTAAATTTCTTAAAAATAACCCAATTGAACGTAAACAGTTAAAATTCACTACTAGATATTTTGATGACCTATTAAACCCTAACAGCAAAGATTTTTTGAAAATATGTAATAAAATATATCCAAAAACTCTTACATTAAATGATACATCCATATCTCCCAATAAATGTAATTATTTGGACCTATGTATAGATATTAAAAATAATGACATTTATTTTAATGTATATAATAAAACGGATGATTTTAATTTTAAGGTAAAACGATTTATTGATAAAAGTAGTAATGTATCTAACAAGCTAGGGATTAATATTTTTATGTCTCAACTGATTCGAATAGCACAAATATGCTCAGAAATTGATAAATATAAGGATAAGATTCAAGAGCTAATACAACAATTTTACGAACTTGGTTATAATAAAAAAGAGTTATCAAACACAATTATTAAATTCGGTAAAGCGTACAAAGCTCTCATTAGCAAATTTGATATTTTAAATGTAAAAGACCTCAAAAAATTTACTGAAAAATGTTTTGATAAAAACAGGTAATTATTTGCTTCACTCATTTATAGTTCATATAAAATAATTTTCACCAAGATTAGCCACTTTTGTATTATATTATTAAATATCCGTTTTTTTTGTTTTTTTTTAAAGCTGAAGCGGGCCGGCCATGGATATTCCATATTACCGCCTACCACCCTATATCAGCACTGTTGTTGATGTAGAATGTTAGTCAAAGGCCCCACCCCTATCAGAGGATTTTAGGGATTAGATGTGAGGTTATATTCAATAATACATTTATTTTACCTATCTCACATCTATTCCCTAGGCCTACGTTTGGTCGGTTTGTCTTACCGTGGGAGGAAGGCTTATCTTTTGGTTGCACAATAGTGTATGTAAAGATAAACCTACTCCTCCGGTTGTGGGCTAGGCCGCAATGGCCACACGGTAAGGACCTCAGCCCCCTCAGCGCGGCAAGCCGCTACGCCACAACACGTAAAGAAATGAATAAAACAAATCGTTGTTACCTTGGCAGAATGAGCCACAGTTCACATGAAGTGTGTGTATATGACTCATTTTAAATTTAAAACAGGACTTCATTAACTACAGAATGAGTCACAATCATGTGTATTTCATAATGAAAGTGGCTCTTTTTGCCATGATAACAACAAAATATATATGAATCAATTTGACGTCACAAAAAATCTCCAAAAGAGCAAAAAATATGCAAATTTTTGTGATTAAGAAAGGATAATATGATTCAATAGTGCATATTACTACAAAAGTTTTAAGAAATCCTAACGGATTCTGAAAAAATTAATATTATTAATATAATTTTAAACAACTGTTATATTTTAATTTTTATTGATACTTTATTTTTTTTAAAAAGTGGCCGATACGGAAACCACCGAAGAAATACAACGACTGGCAAATATTGAATATGGCGAAGAAGAGTCTTTGGAAAGTCTCCCCGGAAGGAAAAGAAACCATGAGGATAACAACGAGGTACTTTTATAAATTTATAACTTTATTACCTTGGATAACTAAAAGATCTTGTTATTAAAACATAAGATTTTTTAAA
>JASAMX010016694.1:0-34880 GCA_030248175.1 Microlaimidae sp. YZB2_3
TCAACTGACCATAAGTGATCGCCTGAGCAATGAAGATATTTCAGCCGCCTTTTTCCTTTCATTCTGGATCTGATCATTTTCTGGGTGCACATCAAGGTTTGACCTGCACGGCCATTGTACCTTTATGACTATAAAAACAAACAGTACTAGGACAAATCAGCGGCGCGCCCAGGGAGGCGGGCGGCTTGCTCTCTCCTTGGTAAATCGGCAAAGCCGGATTTTTTTACAAGGGAGGAAGCTTACGTTACGTTTTTAAAAACTTACGTAAACTTATGTTACGTCCTGTTACATTTTTCTCAATTTTGGGAGAAAAATTTTTTTTTCTTTAATATTAATACAGAAACTCTCCCCATGCCTCTGAGTGAGAGTGAGGAAATCTCTTTTCCTCTACTCTTACTAACACAAAATCAATCCTACTGAGAGCAAGAAAATCTCTTTTTCTCTACTCTTACTAACACAAAATCAATCCTACGCAACGCAATACACATCACCGATTTGTCCACTATGCAAAACACAAACACACACAAAACAACATTTTTTCACATGCACACACATTAACACGGCTTTGGGACCAGTGAACCTCTAGCGAACCCCGCTTGCAATTGCTCAAGAGGGGGTCAGGAAGGCGAGGAGCTTGCAGACAGAAGGTTAAAACGGAACAATTTCCTAGCGGCCAAAGGAACAGCAAAGAATGGACTTTACCAAAGCAAGAATCTCTGCCACAACAGCAAACAGAAGAAGAAGAAGAAAGCATTGGTTGTTGGTAAACTACAACAACAACAACAGAACAGTACAAGTTAAACACCAAGTTTCTAAGTAAACGTATATTAATGTATTATCTTGTAGATTTTGGTTATTTAAAACTTATTTAAAGAAAAAAATTTCCCAAAATGTAATTTTCGGAAATTATTTTTATTCTAAGATCGATTTTTGGACAGCTTGGCTTTTCAATTTTGTAAAGTTTCGTTCAATATACCGTACCTCTAGTCCATTTGCTAAAGAAAGAACTGAAATTGAGCATATTGCGTCTTTAGTGAGATTTCCAAGGCATTTTGTTGTAACTTTACCGCTGGCATTCCCAAGTGGCAATACACCTGGGAGCATTAAATCTAAACGTAATGTGTTTTTTAATTATAACATTTTACTAACCATCGTTGTTTTTTTAACAGAAACAAGGTAAAAAAAATATTCCTTTTTGGCACTGTTGAGATTTTTATTGCAAAATGGGATTGTTACTTGTTAAATTGGGTTGTTGATTTGTTTTTCCTCCTTTTTTTGTGAAGTGGGGGTAGATTTAAAAGTTTCACAAAGTTTGGAAGCTAAACTAACTCCACTCCACACCTCTTCATGCCCATATGTGTTTTTGGGGGGGACAGGGGTCCGGTACACCCCCCTAGAGCCGAAATTTTGGACTCCTCCTAGAAAAAAATTCAGCCCCCGCCTTTCCCTCCCCCCAAAACTTGAGAGCGTTTCGGCCTGACCCCCCTCCCTAGGGAGACTGACCCCCCTTCCCCCTCCCGACTAATTTAAAAATATAATTTTTTATTTACTGTCAAAAACACGGTTTTTTAGTTAAAAAGTGTTTAAATACAGTTTAAGGTCTAAATAAGCTGTTTTAGTATATAAATATCAATATTAGACCTAAAAACACTTAAATTATTGATTAAAAAACTTTGTAAAAAATAGGACCCCCCTGACCCTCCCCACTAAATTTGAAATCTCGCACCCGAGGTCGACCCTCCCCCCTACAAAGTTAGGGGGTCCGACTGCCCTAAAAAATTTTGGCCTTCCACTCGGGGACGGACTCGCCCTACTAGCGGATCTGACCAAAAATATCTATGCATCTCATCCGACAAGTCTGCTCAATTTTAGTGTTTTTACGTTAGTAACCTCCAAAGCCAAAACACTAAGATGTTTTTTATATAAATTTTATATAAAGCACTTATTTAAGTTAGAAAATAAGGTTAGTAAATTAAAAAAAAAATACAAAAACTAAAATTAAAAAAACATAAAAATGATAATTAGCTTATATATAAATAAATTTTTAATATAAGTTTGTTAAATTAAATAATAAATTATTTATTGACACACCTGCTCCTTTCTGAAGTCTTTCTAGCACATTTTCATGCACGTACAGATTTGGCACTAATCTTGGTATTTTCCACAATAGATACACTGAAAAATACAATCTTAAATGAGTACAAAACAATAAAAGACCTGTATCCAGGGCAGTGCACTGCCCCCCGGGGTTTTATTGGGGGGGAGGCAATCCCAAAATGGGGGAAGGCACAGGGGCCAACTTTTTTGAAACGGGGGGGGGCAAGCAGGGGAGAAAGAAAAAAAGGAGAAAAAATAAGGAAAAGCAAAAAAAAGACAAAAAAGCGAAATTAAGGTAAAAAGGTCTAAGGTTTTATTGGGGGGCAATCCCCAAAACGGGGGAAGGCAAAGGCACAGGGGCCAACTTTTTTGAAACGGGGGGGGCAAGCAGGGGAGAAAGAAAAAAAAGAGAAAAAATAAGGAAAAAAGGACAAAAAAGCGAAATTAAGGTAAAAAGGTCTAAAATGGCTTAAAATGCATTGAAATATGCTAAAAACTGCATACTCCAATAAAGCGGTGGGATATTTCCAAACCGTGCACAGGTATGTGTATGAAACACAAGATAGTATTTGCCTGTACACATGATTTTGGCCAAAACTTCCCTACAAAAATCGCGTTCGCAAATTTTTGTGCGACTTTTAACCTAAAATTTGCTGTTTTCTGCCAGGTTTCTTGTGTTGCGATTTTTAACACTGTTGTATAGGTTTTTTTACAGTGGAGGCTGGGATTTTTTTGCACTCAATACTGCTTTATTTGCAATGGAATTATTTTAGCACTGCGAGTCTGGCTACACAACAAAAAATACAGACGCTTTTCAGTCACTTTCAATGTAGTAAAACTTTTTAAATTTTTTTTTGTTTTAAAATGTTGAAAGTAACGTTATTTTTTTTAATGATCAGATAACAGAATTAATATTATACTAAGCATAGTCTATGCGTAGTTTAATTCTTCTGTTTTCGTCATTTCATTATTTCTTTTCTTTTTTTTTTCTCTTTTTCTATTTTTTTTCATCAATAACATCAATTCTGCGACTTAATTGTCGCCAATATGAAATACAATTCTAACAAGATATCAATGAACATAGCTATCTGATATGACTTTAAAGGCTCAAAAAAAGCTCTTATTTAAGTCAGTTTTAAAACTTTTCTTGAATGTATCCAAAGAATCGACAGTTACTTGAGATGGGAGTAGGTTGTTCCAAGGTGTAACCACCCTATTAGCAAAACAAAATTTCCTTGCATTAATTCGGCTTTTTTTGATGGTCAATTTAAAGGGATGATGACCACGGATGGGCTGCAGGTTAAACTTTAAAAAAAAATTATTGGCTTGCAAATTGTTTAAGCAATGTATAATTTTAAAGCACTCATATAAATCAATTTTGTCTCTTTGGTCAGTTAATCTTTAAAAACCTAGGTAGGGTAGTGCATTTAATTTTGGCACTTTTCCAAATTGGGCATTTTTGATTTTGGACTATATCTTTGGTAATCCTGGACGGAATACAACGTTTGGTAGCTCAAATGAGAGCTAATTATATGTAAATGACTGTCGTGAGCTTTTTATTTGTTATGTTATGATATTTTCAAGTGAAATTGTGTGATTTTAAAAAAAAATAAAATTGTTACTTGTTTTTAGAACATGGGCATTTCATGATTACGCAATAAATTGGTTTAAAAATTAAACTGTCCGGGTAAAATTTAGTCTATTTTCCAAATTTTTAGTCCCCATGGTTCTACGTTGCGTCTGTAGTGAGCAATCGTTATAAAATAAAATAGTGTAATTTCGGCACACATATTTCTGTAGGTAAAAACGGTTGAATTAAGTGGTTAAGTGTTAAATTGTAGTTGTAAATTGTTAAAAGACAACGTTGAAATGTGTAGAAGTCATAGCACTGTACTTAAACTCGATTAAGGGGGTCCTTTTAAAAAGTGCCAAAATTAAAATCACTTTTTTCCCAAATTTTGCTCATTTTGATACCATTTGGCATTTTAGCTGTAACTTTTTGCCAGTTACACGTTGAACAACAAGTAGAAGCTTAAATTAAAGAAAACTGTCTGGAGATAATGATAGGCTTTTAAATTTTTGAAAATGATGATGTTTTGACTGAGAAACAATCGATTGTTTGTAAAGTGCCAAAATTAAATGCATACATTTAATTTTGGTAATTTTCCATTTTAAAAAAAACTGATTTAAATAAGTAAAAAAACAGCTTTCGTACAGTGAAACTTTTGTGACGCAACGCAGTATCGTAAAAGCTTCAAGATGAGCTATCAAACATGAAAATCGGGCCATACAGTGAAAAGTTACATTGGAAAAACGAAAAAGTGCCAAAATTAAATGCACTACCCTAACTCAGTCTTTGTTCATAACCAACAGATAACAACTTGTATTTATAAAACAACCGTCTAGTGAAATTTTGTTGCACTTTTTTCCAAAATGTTTATATGTTTTGGTAAATAGGGGTTCCAAACTGCACTGGCATACTCCAGAAATGGTCTAACATAGGACTTATATGCTCTGAGAAGATTATTTCTTATTTTCTGAGAAACTTATCTTCCCTATGCAGATTATGCAGACCAGGGACGTAGCCAGAGTTTCATTTTGGGGGGGGCGGATTTTAGTACAAAAAAAAATTTCGGGGGGGGGGGGGGGGGCTCCGCCCCCCCCCCCGAAATTTTGGGGGGGGGGGGGGGGCCGGACCCCCCCCCTTAGTTTTTAAAAACGTTAAAAAAGATGGGATAAACGTAGATAAAGCTCTATAATACACTGTTTTCGGCCTAATAACGTATTATCTAATGTTTTTAGCGGTAAAAACATGTTTTCTTAGTTATAAATTACATTAGCACACTTTGGCAGAGTCTGGATTTCGCAAAAAAGGAATTTAGAGACCTTTCAGACCCCTTGGCTAAACCCACATTGTAAACCAAAGCACATGAGCAGCATCTCGGCTCCATGTTTTTGGGTACCTCCTTATATGAAAAAATCCGAGCCAAGGCTACAGGCGGCAGGAAAATTTAGGAGGGAGGAGGTACATAAATCAAACAATATGATTGTTTGTTTTTCTTTCTGTGTAGTACTTATTACTTATAAAAATTATTGTACTAACTTTGAAATAACATTAGCATCAGGCAACATAAATAACGAGGTATATATGTATCAGGGCCGTAGCCAGGATTTGAATTGAGGGGGGGATTTTTTGGAAGGTGGTTTATAGGGGCCCACAAGGGGGGTTTGGGGGGCGGAAGCCCCCAGCGGGGTAAAGCGGCAAAGCCCCTTGTCAGGGGGTCCGGGGGGCAGAATGCCCCCGGGTGAAAATTTTTAATTTTAAGCTTTTAAAAGGCATCAGGAAACCTAAATTTAAGTACTGAATCTTTATTTATTTTCAGTTGTTTTTTTAAATAAATACAACAAAATAAAATAGTTTTAGGTATTTTATTACTATTTTAATAAAAAAGAAAAAACGTTTTCTAAAAATAAAAAATCTTTATTTAATTTAAGTTTTTATAGTAAATGCTTCAGTTAATAATATCCAAAATTTGCTTATGTATGCAAAATTTGCTTAAATTTGGATATGTCCATTAAGTGCCTTTGTGGCTCTGTCATTTTAACAGTAATAATTGAAGAAGACGGTTTTAAAGTGAGTAACCAAAGCATTTATAATAAAAAATCCTAAGAAAACCGTTTTTTTATACCAAAAAAGTGGTTGAATCGTGACTTCCCGCTCTTTGATACTGCCGCTTTTATGCAAATATTTTCACACAAAACAAAAATACAATATTTTTAAACTCACTGCACTATTTTTTTGAATTATAAATAATTCCTTTTTTATAAATAAGAGCTTTTATGAACCTAAATCACTTTAAATAATGCATTTTAGATAGCTTTAATACATTACAGAGTGATTTGGAAAAAAAAATTTTTTTCTAAATTTCTAAAAAAACCAAAGGGGGGACCCTTACGAAATTTTTTGCCTTCCCAGAATTTGAGGGGGGGATTAATCCCCCCAATCCCCCCCCCTGGCTACGGACTTGTGTATGTATACTATAGAAAGTGACCGCTGAGCAAAGCGAAGCGGAACAAATTTTTGGTTTTTGGGGGTCCATTGGGGTACTGAATTCTTTTTGAAATTTGGCGCCGAGCGATTAGCGAGGCGCTAAAACTTTGAATTTTTAGCCTCTGAAAACCCCCAAATTTTACTATCTGGCAGCAATACATTTTGCAGCGTTGTTCTTCGTTGTTACGGATTTGTGTGCGTCTAAAATTGTGTACATAAAATCAATTTTTTTCTGTAGAGTTTTCGAATTTTTTCAGACGCAAAAAGAAAATTAACATTGTAATGTACTGAACTTGAGCTTGTGAGCTCAATTGTGAATATGTTTTTTAAAGAGAACTGGCTTAAATTTGTGAAAAAATTATATGCACTTGACTATAGGCGTAAGCAGGATTACGTAAAAGGCCGCTAATTTTTCAAAAAAGAAGGAAAGTTGTTTTATAGATTTCAAATTAGTTAAAACAAATTAAACGGGTAAACTCTTTTGCGCTTTGCGTGGAGTGTTCATTTTTTTATCGTTACATATTTTTGAATATTAAGTGTACTTTATAACTTGGCTTAATTTGCATTCGAACAAACTTCTTTTCAATTTTAAATAAAATTTTATTATTAGAAACTTAGTTTTATCAAGAATACATGAAATTTAATTTCATGTATTCTTGCTTTTATGCAGTTTATTTCCGTTTCTTGAAAATATATGGTTACATGAGTATAAAAATATTTAAATAAGTGTGAAAAACAATAAAAATCTATTATTACATAAAAACAATAACATAGAAATAACATCAAAAAATTAATACTATATTTTTGTACTTAACTTTTTTTATTATAAATAACATTATTATATAAAAGACATTTTTACATTATTTTGCAAAACAAAGTGTGAAAAACAAATTTTTTTAATTATTCATAAAATACTGCCAGAAAAAATATTTTCAGGATGATTTAAGAATTGTTGATAAAGAAGAAAAGAACTTTTTATATAAAAATTATAATTTTAAAAACAAAACAAAATTGGTAAACTATCACAAAAATGTTCAATTCTAAAAAAATTAATGCATAATATATTGATTTGGTCAAAAATGATTTTCGTTTTGAGATAATTCCCTTTGATTTTGTACAGAAAAAAGACCACCAAAAACTTTTGTAAACTTTTCAGTTTTGGTTTCCTGAAACGAAAGTAAACTCACATGGTAATTCCAATGATAATATTTTAATTATTTTTATAAATCAATCCAAACTAAACGGTATCTTAGTGTAAAAAAATTTGTTGTTTTCAGTGTTCGTGTTCACTAATATAATTATTTTCGAAAAACAACATAATCACATTTTTAATTAGTGTTCTTATGTCTCGTTTTGTTTGTCCTGGTTCGCCTAGCTGTAATTATACCGCAATTGTTACCAAATTAAGAGCTAGCGTGAACCGGTTTGTTCAAAGGTGTTTTCGATTCAAGTCGATCTTTATCGTTTATACTGAACTCCTTCATAAACTCCTAAGTGGTTTCTAGTCCGATTCGAGTTTGGAGATTATTTTTCCGCCGCGCTTGTCATTTCCTCTCATCATTTCGTATCGGCGCTGTGTTTGAAAAACAAAACGTTCCGGGGGGTGAATCTTAATAAGTCGTTTCTCATTCCTTTTCCGCCTCCATTCATGCGAGAGGATAAGTGTTCGCTCTCGGATCAAAACTCACTGACCCGGGAAAATGCCCGGCGACTAAAAAAGGGGCACCGTTAAGTCCTACTGGGCTCAGAGAAAATCCCCCAACCCATCCTTAAGCTTATCAACTCCGCACCGAAAATACTCAGCACTAGCTTAGTCTTTCAGCTTCAGTTAAATCCTATCGCACAATTGTTGGAACAGTTCACATAATATCCTATGTTGCAAAATAAGTTTTTAACAAATACACACGCAAAAATACAAACACTAAAACAGTATTTATTCTCGTTATATGTTTTAGTTATTTATTGTCCGAATAGTAAGAGAAATATGAGGGGAATGTTCTCAAATGCGGTCTGAGTCACTTATGTAGGATTTGTGGCATACAACAAACCGAAACAAAGCTAAACCGAAACCAATAATTGTTCATTAATGCTTAATTGCCTCCCGCTACTTCACTATTAACTAACACCGTTTTGTTTTATTAGCTTTACGAAATTCTTGCTAATTTTTTAAACGTTTTTTTATATCTCTTATCGTGAATTACAATTTAGTGTCTTTTTAGTGTTATAAATCTTTTTACTGAAATTATACGTGCTTATTAAAATTTTAAATTTATTATTAATCAAAAACCGAAAGAAAAAACTTTGTCATTCATGGCGTTTGGGCGTATGTGTAATAATTAAGAATTTAAATAAAAAAATTTGTATATGTTTTCAATTCAACCATAATTTTTTCATCAATATTAATTTTAATTTCTTAACTTCGCGAGAGTGGAAAAGTAACTTCAGAAAACATTTAAAATATAGGAAATTCTAAAAAAATAGAATCTCGACAGCTTTCTTCAACAATCAGGAAATCTTCGTTTTTAAAAAATATTCTGTTATGAGCATCAATATGTATATAAATTCACACAGATATTGTAATTACAAATAATAAATAAACACAACAAATCAAAAAGCTATGATTCTAGGATTTTCAAAAACATTTTTGTGAAAATAGTTTTTCCTCTCTAAACATGCCCTTGGGAAACCACTCCTACCGTTTTCCTAGTCTGTTTACCAAGGCATTTTAATAACATATATTTTTAGTCGACAAAATGTTTTTATAATTGCGGAGAATTTTTATCAGGCTGCTATATAATCTGGTTATTTAGTTAGTCATTGTGTTGCGATATAATAAATGTTAGTCTGTTTGTGTGTCTGTCTATATGTGTGTTTTATAATTTGTGTTTTTTATACAAATAAATTTTGCTTTAACTTAAGTTTTGCGTCGTATGAAAAATGAATTGAAAAAAATCTGAGAAAAAAGTTGAAAAAAATCTGGTTTCGGATCATTCAGAAAGGTTTTTTTTAAAGTTTCTTAGTATTTTTGATCTTTTGCCTAAATGAAAAATATAACCAGTTGACCACTAAAATTTTACTTCTGGGGTTTGATACATAAAATCAATCAAATTGTGTGTTAAAAAGTAAATCCAGCTAATTTAATAAAAACTCAGGATTTATTTGAACAAAAAATCTTATCGGTTGGCATATCTATTTTTGTTAAAACATACGTCTCGGGAAAAAATATTTCTTGCTTTATTTTAAAAACATTTTAGTTCTATAGTGTAAATTGTTTTAATTTTTTTGGATATGAAACAACAAGAAAAAATGAAATTTATAAATACACACAATAAGATATTGTTTCAGGTTTTTATTTTTTTTCTAAATTGAAACGAAGTTAAAGGCTATTTGACCCGTTTTATAATGGATTCATGTCTCACTTGATATTTTGATTGTCATTACTCATGTTTTTTTGCTTTTAAATAGCCTTTTTTATATCTTTTCAATTTTTATACAATCATGAATCCCGTATTATGCTTTAAAACCCAATTCGAGAGTGGTGAACCTTAAAATTATATCATAAACCGGATGGAAAAATAGTTTTTAAATAACAACACATTCAAGTGCTCAAATGGCTTGGTGAAAGCGGATTAATCAGTGGCGAGTTTACTCGGCGGTGCCGAAACGGGGTTTAAAGGGGGAGTCAGACGGGTCACCGGATACTTCCAAGCCCCCGCCGCACCTTAAAGGGGGAGTCATTACGGATTAGCGAAACAGCCACGATAAAGATGACCCGCTGAGTTTTTTGTGAACGGACACACTTTTGAAGGTTGACGCTTGGCAGAATGGCTTTTTATTGGCCTCCGACGTGTGTGTTAGTAATTAGCGCGATTTGTTTATTATCTGCTGACCAATCATTTAATTTTTTAGTGCTTTTGTAAATTAACTGGTTTTTTTACTTTATTTTATAAAACAATTTTCGTATTAAATGATTTTAATTTGTTGTGTTAAAGTCATGTTTCTTTCGAAAAACAGTTTTTTTCGGTTTTTTAAAACCGAAAGCGGTTGTTTGGTTATCGCGAAATTAAAACATATATTTTTGGATGGGAATTTAAAATTGCGTTGTTTTCGTTTCTTAAAAGAGCTTTTTTTGTGTTATTTTGAATTTATTTTCCTGTTGTGTTTACCAATGAATTTCCCTTATTGGTCTGGTTTCCACTCGTTCTACGGACAATTTCGATTCAAATATTTTGTTGTTTTTTTTTCTAAAATAGACAATTATATCTCTTCATCCTGTTGAGCTTACAGAAGTACAACAAAAACACTAATTTTTAGTCAATAATAAATTAATAATGTCATACTGTGGACGCTGTCCATGTTTCTTGTAATGCTCTACATACACATTTTTAGAAAATACTTTTGTTATTCTCCCGTCAAAATCAATTCGCAAAAATTTTTTTCGTTGTGGGAGTTCACCCGGATAAACAGTTGGTTGGGAGTCGTTTATTTAAAGGCTTAAATTAATTACATTTTAACTATTATACAGTTTAAACTGCATTGTGCAATTTTTGTGTTTTTATACCTGCCAAAAAGCCGTCGCTTAACAAATAGCAATAAACAAAGAGAGCCCGATTCTTTTTTATGCATCAATAATAAATATAAGGTTAAATTCAGCTTTTGGCTGGGGACTTTCACCCCGCACCCACAAAAGGTGGTACCTGGCGGATCCTTGAGCGATTGCCTTTAGAGCTGACTCTTGGATCAGAGTAATGAACCCAGCGAAACATTTGCAAACAAAGTTTGCAAAAAACGTCTCAGCTGGCGGGGGCCTTAGAAAACTAAGGGTGCATCCCCGTGGTTCAATACCGGATCTTTTAAGATAAAAGATCCGGTAGTGAACCATGGGGATGCACCCTTAGTTTTCTCCCGCCCCCCCCCCCCCGGCTTAAACACGTTTTTGCAAACTTTGTTTGCAAATGTTTCGCTGGGTTCATTACTCTGATCCAAGAGTCAGCTCTAAAGGCAATCGCTCAATAATAAATATACTTAAACATGTTTTAATTAATTGGTTTTACTGTTCAAGAATTGAAATTGCCAATTACAAACTAGTGTAAATTAAAGCCTAGGTAATTAAAAATAAAATTAATTTAAGCCTTTAAAAAGACGACTCCCAGTCAACTGTTTATCTAAGTGAAATCCGGGTTTTAATTTACGTACTATATAATGTCAACTCTATGTGTTTTATTGTTCAAATGTTATATGCTTTGTCTGACCTTCATTACCATAGTTTAAGCCATTTACATCATAGCATGTCAATTTTTGCTTTTGTATTTTTGCTAATTTATTCATTTATGTCCAAAAATGAGTTATTGCTTTTAGTATTATTATTATTATTGGGAGATAAAAAGCTAGGTTTTATGACTTATTAATATAGTACTTATTATGATCGCGATTGATAAATGTCATTACGAATGATAATTTTAAATCTGATAAATAGATCTTATATAACAACCACAGTTTTGTTGTGCTAGGCAAATCAATCAATTTTAATGATAACACAGCTTTTCGGGACTTTTTATTCTGTCTTTTTATTTACCAAAAAAGCGTACAACCCGAGTTCAATTTTATTTTACAAACCATAAAAAACATTAGTTTTTGCTTTTATAAAAGAGTCTAATAAAATAATTAGAACGCTCATCTTAAGACAAATTAACTCGATTCCATAGTTATCACATTATTTATGAATAATTTTTTCATAAGATTGTTTTAAAGTTTTACAATGTTTTAGTTTTGCGTCAAAAATAGATAGTGTTTTTATGGGTGTTTTTTTATGTAAATTCACTTTTTGTGGGTTTTTTTATTGGTAATTAACATTTGATTAAAACACAAAACATATAAAGTTAAAAATTTGATCTACTTTTACCAAATCCCTTTTTTGGAAAATTAGCTCTGTGGATTTATTATATTTGTTTGAATTCTACCAAATTTTAACCTTAATTTATTGGTTCGATAAATAACATATTAAAAAATTTTGAGCAAAATCTGGCCTTTATTATGAAGCTTTTATTATTTAGAATATGTACCCGTCTATTTACCGTATTTCAATCCGTTTTGTTTTGTTTTGTTTAAAGAGTCTTACTGATTAAAAAACGCTCCATTCAATGCTTTACAATATTTAAACATGTTTGGATCCTTGGGCTATGTGCTCTATGTTTGTTCTTCATAATGATAGATAACTCGTTCATTGAGAAATAGCTAACGGCTATTTTTGCTTTTCGTTAAGTCCAAGACAGTTTAAGTGTTTATAAGAATCAGATATTTGGCACTGAATAAAGTTTAGAAAAGCCTTCAGTGACATCACTGTTTTTATTCGAATTCCCTTGAAGGCCAGGTAAAGTTGCTCATTCGTAGTTTTGCGAGATCTATTTTTTACATTTGTTTAAAAAAAACTAAAAACCAACAAAAGTAAAATAAAAATTTTGAAATCGAAAACAATAAATTCACTCTTCAATGCTCAAACGCATGTGCACGCTTGTAAAAAGTTTTGACATACGAACACTTATTTATAGCAATAAAAAACAATTTTTTTACCAATTAAAATGTCACAAAACAGTATCGCTCGCCCCCGACTCCACGCTCGCTTTTCCCCCACGCTCGCTACAAAAAAGGGGTTCGATTAGAGAAAGGCGGGATTGATCGGGAAAGACGGAAGATTGATTACAAATCTATTCAGCTCATCCATTCCGAAGACTAAAGACTGCTTATCAAGAATGCCTCTCGACCCCCTTTTCCCCCTGCCCGCCCGCCAGTCGCTCTGAAACGCTCGATGGTCAGTATGTCTGACAGCGGGGAAAAGGGGGACTGGGAAAGGGGGGTGGCCCACCCCCGTTTTGTGACCGCCCGGAGTTTTACCCAACAGAGCTTTTGTTTGAGCGGCGGCTAACTATACTGTAAGACACGTGTTAGCGCTTGGCTTTTAGTATATCATTAATGCGCTCGGCTTAGATTTTGTTGTTCTGTATTTTTGTTATTTACTTAGTTGCTAAAAATAATGTTAGTAAATTTTTTTTACTAGTGATTCCGTGAATTTAATTCAGTATCGTTGCTCTGTCATTAATTTTAATAAAAATACTCTGTTAAACGTAACAAATTGAAAAGTAGAAATTTTTTTTTATTTATAGAATTTAGAGTGGTTTAAACTTTCGAAAAAAATTTGTGTAGTAAAAAATCAATCCAGATTTTTGTAGCAAAACTTTCCTTCCTCGGCGCGCGCGTCCCAATTTTTAAATTTAAAGATTTTTGTAGTCAACAACTTTTTATCGGCATAGATTTCATTCCAAATTTCTAGAGAAAAAAAAATTAAAACAGCAGCGTCAGTATAAAATTAACCGTCTTTTAAATTTCGAGTATTCCTTGATATTTTTCTTTTAAAATAGCATAACGCGTTTGATTATTTCCAATTTAATGCCAAGTAGTTTGTTTTTGCATAGAAGATCCTTTTTTTTCTTCAAGTGGTATTTGAATTATTTGCGTACAAGAAAAACCAATCGATCAATTTACCCGGTAAAATCGGTTATGTTGTTTTTTCATGGACAAAACGCGCGTTTCATAATCGTTATCTTTATTGGCCGTAAAAGGGCTCATAAATTCCCGATAACGGCGCTCGAATTTGTAAAGTGTTGCATCTCCAATTCCAAACGACCCATTCCCGCATCCCAAATCGCACTTATTTAAATTTACAGCTTCTCTAAAAAAATCAAGTGCGCGCGCGCCAGGCGGGAGGGGAGAAAAGGGGGCTGGCGGGGTGCGGGCTGGCCGGGGTCCCAGCCCACCACGCGGAGTACGTCTTTTTTCACCAGCCGCGCGCATCGCCGCCGCCGCCGCGGTCGACAGTCCGCCTTTTTCAGCGCGCTCTCGCCCACCCGCTCCCCTCCACTTTTTCCCACCAAGAGAGCGGCGAAGGGTGGATTAGATCGCGTTTTTAACAAAAGCGACATTAATATTATACCGTTACACGGGGCGGTTGAGAAGCGGCGCGGAGCTCTGAAACAGACCGCCCCACCATCGCGATTTTCTCGATCGCTGGAGAATTCGGAAGTGGCCATAAATCGCGCGGAGAGCCATTCCGATCGCGAATTCGGCGCGGTAATCGGTGCGAACGCGTGCGCCCGCGCCCTTTCCCACTTACAACGCTCGTTACTGAAGTTTTAACGACTTTTAAATGGTAATTTATAGCAGGCGAATGACTGCGGCAGCCATTTCCTGGTCCCGGCTATTCCTTTGCCTCCAGCTGCTGTTGGCTGGGTCGGTAGGGGTGGACGGGTCGGTCCTGGACCGTCATCACCACCCGAACCTCCGGACGTGCAGGGAGATCACCATCGAAGAGTGCCGAGACGTCCCGTACAACTTCACCTCCTTCCCGAATCTGGCCGACAACGAGGATCAAGCCGAGGCTCAGAGCCATCTGAACACCTTCAACGCCCTCATAGCCGCCCAGTGCAGCAGCCAGCTCCGGTTTTTCTTGTGCAGCGTTTATGTGCCCATGTGCGAGCCCAAGGTCAACAAGAACATCGGACCTTGCCGACCGCTGTGCGAGGAGGTTAAGACCCGCTGCGAGCCGATGCTCCAGAGCTTCGGGTACCCATGGCCAACTTCTCTGTCCTGCGACAAATTCATCCAAGAGAACAACATCAACTCAATGTGTATGAAGGGCCCCGGAGAGAACGTGGAGCAGCGCCAGCCCAAGCGCCTCCCTGGCGGGGCCGGATCCGTTTACCGGGCCGGGTCGAATTACCGGGGCGGCGGCTCCGACCCCCTCCTGGGTCCCCGAAGGTCCCCCTGCGGCAGTCCTGATTACGTCTACGTTAACCGGTCACGTGACGGGGCGTGTAGTCTCCGCTGCGCCCCGGGGGTCCGGGGCCTTTGGGACCAATCCCAGCGTCGCGCAGCCACGGACCTGGTCTTCGTATTGGCCTGTGTCTGCCTACTCCTGGCAGTCGGCTGCCTTGTGATGCTCAAGTGCAGCGCAGGAAAATTACAGTACCCGGACTATCCACTACTACTCATGACCATATGCTTCGGACTGGGATCCGTTTCCTATCTAGTCAGATGGTTTTCCGGACGATCGCTTATTAGCTGCACCAGGTATTATTTTTTGAGTTTATTAACTTTATTATTTTAAATTTATTTAACTATACTAATTTTATTATTAATGCAGTTTGCTATTAATTTTTTTTACCTCTTGATGTTTTGAAATAAATTTAAAAAACTATTTGATGGTTTTATATATTTTTATTCCGCCTAATGCAAAAGTGCAACGAGATGAAAAAGTAAATTTCAAAAAAATTTCGATAGTTTTTTTCTATTTTTATGCTGAAAAATGTAAAATTGCAACAAGACAAAGCGGTACTGAACTAAGGGTAAAGAACTATACGATTATTTTTATATCAAACAGAATAAAAACAATAAAAATTGTAACTTTTAATCACAATAAAAAATTGTTCTCGCTTTCATTTGTTTAGTTATAATATTTAAGAAATTTATTTTAGTCGCGGCATTTTAATTTAAATTTCATTTTAATCATCATTAAAAAACAAAGAATTTTGCAAACTAATAATTAATTTAAATTTAATTAAAATGTGCCATAATTATAATGTTATAATTATTTTTTTAAATAAAACGTTTATTTTTGAGAAAAAGAAACGTATAAAGGTTTTACTTCAAAGTGTAGGGTTTTAACAAAATGATTCCTTTAAAAACGATAACTGGTAAAAAATATAAAAGCACCTTACTTTCAAAATCTTACCATTTTAATATAGTTAATATATGGTTAATTGGTTAATTAAAATCACTTCTAGTCGCGCAATCTGCTGTCGCATAATCTCGCATACAACACCGTCAAAAAGAAAACGTGTTTTTAATCGTCTGCGTTGTTTTAAAAAATCAAACAAATTATAGAACAGTAACATTTCATTAATCTAAACACTTTTTTATTTATCACTATTGATTAATTCTCGATTTTTGCATTTTTAAATTTAATATCTTTTTTGACCAGCAGGTAACAAAACACAAAATATTTAGCGTTTTCTTCGTAAACAAAAATCGCAAAAAGCGCACAAAAATTGCTCACAGAGCAAGGGACTGTGATTTATTAAAGGGTTTTGCTGTTGACTAGCAGATTTACCACCCGAAAAATATAACGCTTTAAATATTGGCTAAAGTAGTACACTATAGTTGAATTATATCTGGCTGACGCTGAAAATTAGAATGCAGACATGAGGGGACCAATTAAAATTGTGCGGTAATGACGTTTTTAAAAAATAAACAAATAAGAACGCAGAATTTTTTTAATGCCACCTTTTCACAAAATATACAAAAATTTAACCAAATTTAGACCTTAAAAAATTTCCATTTAGGTTACAAATTAAGTAATTTGATAAATAATTATTAAAATACAGTTTTTAATCTTTGTTATTACTCCGCTTTACTGAAAAATTTTGAATGTTTTTGTTGTTAAATAGTCGATTCTATATTGCAAATATCGCGGTCAGCTAGATTTTATTTGCCTATAAATAGTCATTTCAGCGTACTTTTATTTCAAAAAAAATTTACCCCGGTAATATTATATATTATTTATCAAAATAATTTGACAGTTAGATTTTAAAACGTTTAGTTATAATAATTTCCTGATTTTAAAATTAAAGCATACTTCTTTAATTTTTTTGCAACGTAATTTATATGGTAAAATATTATTATTTACTTTTTGTAGTAATTTTTTATACACATGTAATTTTGTTTGCTTTGCATTAGTTTTTTTACATTTACCGTAAAACTTATTTCTATAGTATTGAGGTTTATTTTCAAATGTGTATGTTTTATTTATATGTCTAACGTACATTTATTTCAGAACTGATATAAAAATCCGAACAACATGTTTTTCCCACTCGCATATAGCAGAACGCAAAATCAAGCCATATATCATACCGTTTTTTGCGCACATTGAAAAAACAAAATGAATAAGATCATAAATTACCCGGCCCAGTTGAATGCATAAAATATAATATGCAAAAAACTATTGTTTTTTGGAGGCTTACGAATAAATTTATTTAATACTGGCTCGTTTAACAAACAAAAGCACAAAGTTTTTTAGTACATTGTATACATTTCTATTTGAAAAATTTAACGTAAAATCATGTTTTTGTACACAAACTACATCATATATTTATTGGTCATAATTTTGTTCATATATACGAACTTTGTTGTATTATTTTTTGCTTTTAGGTACATGGGTCAAGAGATCATGGTTGTCTCCGGGTTGCAACAGATCCGCTGCCAGGTGGTCGGTATTCTTCTGTACTTCTTCTACATGGCCTCCCGGCTGTGGTGGCTGGTGCTGTGCTGGACTTGCTTCATGTCCGCTGGGCTCCGTTGGTCCAGCGACTATCTCCGGCGCTCCCAGTTCAGCTACCACGCCGCCGTGTGGTCGGTCTCAATGGGGATGGTGGTGGTAGCTCTAGTCAAGCAGTCGGTGGACGCCGACGAACTAACCGGCCTCTGTTTCGTCGGCCAACAAGCCAATTCCAACGGTCAACTCAGCCTCCTGGGCCTGCTCATCGTCCCGGAGATTATAATCCTGGTGGCGGGCTGTCTGGCGCTTCTCCTCTGCCTATTGGCCAGCCTGGTCACGGGACTCATGCAGCGGAGAGGCGTGGTCAAACAGTCCGCCCTCCAATTGGACAACCACCGCCAGAGTGGCGGCATAGGCGGTGGCGGAGCCAGTCCCGGGGTCCTGGTCGTCTGCGCCCTGTACCTTCCGGTCGGCACCGTATTGGTCGCTTGTTACTTTTGGGAGTACCTGAAGCGACCGAGTTGGTCACAGAAACTCCGTCCCCCGTTCCAAATGTTCCTGCTCAAGAACTGCGCCGTTTTCCTCTACGGAATAGCGGCGGGGGTTTGGGTGCTGGCGAGGAACTCGTGCTCCGCCTGCTCCGGCCGCCTGGCCGTCCCGGTACAGAACAAAACCCCCCTGCTCAAGGACTACCCGCCGGCTCAATCCCCTTCCGTACCCACCGTTCCAAGAACGAGCAACACTTTGCTGAGGCATGAATTTCTATAAACTGGACATAATCCGCACTTAGTGCGTAAACACTCTTTTTGCTTTGTGTAGTCATTATTGAACCGTGAGGGTTTTAATACGTCTTTGTTATTGAATACTTTTATTTCATAGTATCAAAGTACAAGATCTCAAAATCTAACATTTTTATTCACAGAGAATCAAAAAAGTTCTTTTTTTTGTAAATGCTGCTACAAATATAAAGTTCACTGAAATTACTCAAAAATTAGAAGCGTTTTATATTTTGAACTTACTCTTTATAAACAATATTTAAAAAGTACCATAGTTTTTAAAATTCTTTTTTCTAATGTCAGTAACACAGAAAAGTTTCTTTTGATTATTCTAATAAAACACATGTTTTGGATTTTTTGACAGCTGCGGGTTTTTTTAACACAACATTATTTTACCTTTTTTCACGATAGAAAAAGTTTTATGGTAAAAATCAGTCAATTTTAGTAGTTTGCTAGTTTTTAATCTCATCGTCAGAATCTCTTACTCAAAATATAGTGTAACTAATAAATTTCATACTTCTGTAAATTTTATTAAACAAGAAATACGGATTGCTTTTTATGTCTATTAAATTTAAACGATTCAAATAATTCAGGCGTATAATAAAACAGTTTGTCCACTTGTGTTAGGTTGGTGTTTCTGTAAAACTTTTTTACTAACTTTACTAGAATTATAATTTGTAAAAATGTCTGTTGCCTAACGCAGTGGCTGAATTTTTATGAGCACAGTGTTTTTTTTACATCCACAATTTCGAAGCTTTTTTTCCAAACTGCTGTGTGCACTATATTATAATATAGATGTCTCTGCGTTCAGGGAAATATCAATTGAACGAAGAGCGGTAATAAAAAACACGAAGCACTTTGGTTTTTCTTGACTATTCTACTTGCGGTATGTAATTTATTGAGCAAGGAAAGTATTATTTTCTACGTAATGAAGAAACGGCTTCCCCTGCATTTTCTATTGTTTGATCGTTAGGATGGAGAAATTCTGTCGGCTAGATTTATTGCCGTGAATAAGTTATCTTTTGTACAAGAGCTAAGTGCGCGATTTTTCATTTTCTATTCAAAATAATGACCCTATTTATAATGGAAATCCCATTTTCGAAGCGAATTAATCTTTTTTTTTAACTCTGGGTTATATCAAAACAAACAAAATGCACTTTTATAATGCCTTAGAAAAATAGACAGATCAAATCAATCGTTGCTTTAAACGTCTGACATTTTTTTGAGATCAATCTTCACGGATTTAAATTAAAAATATTTTGAAAAACAAATAGAAAACAAATAATTTTTAATTTGATAATACTAACATGAAAACATTTTGTATTAAACGTTGTGCCAACGTGTCATATAGTGGTTTTTGTTGTTTTTTTGGAATTTGTTTATTTTGCCATAAAAATTGTGAGAAGAAAATGTTTTTAAGCAAAATTTAAAGCTGCAGTATATCATAATTCGAAAGTGTATTTTTCTTTCTTCATTTTGTTATTACTAATTCATGAATCAAGTCAAAATAAAAAAAAATTGTATTACAGCAAAAGCATTACATGGGTTAGCGAGATATTAACAATAATACTGCTTAGTGCCAACATAATTTATTTATTTGGAACTGTTTTTTAAATCCATATGCTAAAAAAATAATCAGTCTGTCAAAAACTTTAATTTTAAATTTATAACATTTCTAAAAAATATGAAATAAACGCAGAAAATTTTGAAGCTACTTTTTTTGTCTTGGTTGTTTCGTGTTTTGTGTTTTTAAGCAACTTTGTTATTTCCAATTAAAAACTAAAATTTTCAAAAATGGTTTCTTTAGAGAGCTCTAATTTCTTTATTTTTTAAAATGGTCCTAAAACAGCATTATTATTAATGACATTAGATAATAATTTTTGTTGTAATGAATTTTTTTCCTTTAGCGTAACTTGATATTGGTATTTGATAAAATAATAAAAATGCACTCCGATTTAGTATACTTTATCTTTAACATCTATGAATAGTAATTATTTTTTGTTTGTTTTTATAGTTTTATCTTTTTAAAAATATATTTAAGTAATTCAAATATTAAATATTTGTTGTTTAAAATCAGACAAGTACCACATGGGTTAATTTCCTTTACTGGCTTTTTAATGAAAATTCCCCCTATAAAAATGCAATTATTGTTTTGAACAGTTAATTTACTTTTTTGGTGTTTCACGTAAAATTTTCCAAATCAGGCCAGTAACTTATTTGTTAAGAAGCATGAATTATAACCAAATTATAAACTCATAGAAATAAAAAAAAACTAAGATCTCTACCGTTTATATCTAACTAGTTTTTGACAGAAAAATGTCTACCAAGAAAAAAATATATATTATGTTCATGTGGTTCATTTTTTGTGTTCAGTTCAGTACAAAGTAAATCTGTATTTTTATGTTTTATATAAATTTTTTATCAAGTAAACATTTAACAATTTTTTGTGAGTAAACACTGTGAAAAAAATTAAAAATAATAATAAAAATTAAAGAACAAAAAAGTAAAAACAATACAAATAAAAAAATTAAATAAATTCATGTTTTTATTTTGTGTGTTATAAGCATGTTCGTCAAAAAAATTTGTGCTCTCACCCGCTTGATCAAATATTAAAGCCTATCAATAATAATATACTTGCTTTATGCAAATTTTTGAGATTTTAAGGCTGGTTCATACTTATGTAAAAACGTCCTTTGGACAAAGTCCAAAGGACAAACACAGCGTATAAATGTATGTAAAAACTCCTTTGGACTTTGTCCAAAGGACGTTTTTACAAAGTATGAACCAGCCTTAACGCGATTTTCATTTGGTTTTTATATTTTGATTGTGCAGATAGGCATTGACGCGCGGTTTCTTTGCTACAAACAAATTTTTAAAGAATGTGAAACAGTATGTTGACGAGTTTAATCCAAAAATCTGCATATTTTAACTGTAGTATGTTTTTGAAGCAGTAATTTTTAAGTAATCTTGCGTTTCAAATTACCAAAAGTACAAAGCATTAAGTGTAAACCGGCAAACACCAAGTACATGCGCAACGTTGAATTGAATACATGAATAAATTTAGCTTTCATTATTCAGAAACCAAAAATTATTCATACAAAGATATAACAAGTAAAATTAACTGCAGCAACCACTGTAGCATTAAAACAAACTCGAAAGTAAACTGTAAATTATATTTTTATGCTTTACAGTTGAACGTCGATGGTAATTATTTACACTGAGAGTTTTTCGTTAAATTTGATACGAATTCCAGAATTGCATTAAAAACATTAAAATAGTATGAAAAAATTAAATAAAAGCATAATTTTACGCTTTATTTGGTTTTGCATGCCAATATCTATCTATTTATTTTGGTTATCTTTTTTCACATCAAACAACATGGAATTTCTTATACAGACAAATGTTTTCATCGCTGGCGTCAGCCACTGGGGCCATAAAGTCTACAAAATATTTATGAAAGAAAATATTTGATAAATATAAGTTTTTAAATATTAACAAAACAAAGTCAATGCTAGAAAATTTTGATATAGTAATAAAATTGTGTTCAAATAAAATGCTTTATCACAAGAACAAGCGTCAGACGCATCGCGCTTCATTACAAGCATCTAAAAAAATTTGGGTATGGTTTATGTTAGGGCTAAAATCTAGCAGCCATTAAACAAAATTCCATTTTCTATTGCCTTGATTTATTTTGTTACAGCAACCGTAATCGGTTTGCAATCGGTTTGCACTTTTGATTTGTTGTTGTAATGATTCTTTCTTACAAGAATACATAATGTTTATTTACAAAAAAGTTCATTGAAGTTGTGTTTACCATATTGTTGTGCTGATTAATAAAATAATAACTTAATTTTTTTTTGGCAATGTGTATTTTTTCAAACTTAAGTCAAGGAAACCTATAATTGAGCTGATGGTGGACAATGTTATCAAAAATATATAATAATATATATTATTATATAGTTTTATATATTTTTTATGTTATTAGGCATTAAAGCCGATCGCGGCAATGCGATGAAGATACAGCCTCCAAACTTTTTGATAATCAAAACTTTCGATGGATTTTTTTCGCAGCTTTCACGAGCTTTTAAGCAAATAAAAAAAAGGTCTGTACTCAGAAACATATAAAAAACAGTAAAACTATTTTTTTTTATCTATTATTACTTTTCATATTTTTTTGAATTTCTTTTTGTTTTGATTGATTATCAATTCCCGGTTTTTTTTTGCAAAAAATGTAAAACCGGTTAGTAGCTAGGTTGGTTATAATCGCCATTCGTTTGTGAACTGGAAGGTTTATAAAATATGTTACACAATATTTTTGTCAAGTAAAATTTCATTTTCAGCTGCAGCATTAATAAATTCAATTAGTTTAATTTGATCATTACACTTTCTACAATAATTTATACAGAAAAAACATCCGAAAACACATTGAAATTAATAAAAAAAAAGTTAACATTAGCAAAACATTTTATAATCGTGTATAAAACATTAAAAATTATCAAACAGTAAATAAAAAAACATAAAATAATAATACAAGCTTAAACTTAACGTGTTTGATGCTAAAAACAAAAGCGAGCTTTTTTGGCGTATATTTTAGAGGTTGTAGCCCCCACTGTTGGTGTTTCTTTTCGTTTTTTACGCCGTTCTGGAGATCATATAGACAGGCACCATACGCGGCGTTTTTTTGCGCTTTGTTTCGTCTGATCCCGATAGTAATGCAGCTCAGTTTTTTATTTACAGGTTCTGTGTTTCAAGCTCCGCATAGCAAATTAATCATTAGAAGATAAATCGAGCACTTTCTACTACACCAGTCTGTATTGTACACCCAAGGTTGTTTTTTACATAATCAGGATTTGCCTTAACCAGAGAAAACTTTTTGTAGTATATAAGAACTGAAGCGTGTTTAAATTTTTTTATGTTAAATTTGAAAAAAGTCACAAAATGTGCATTGAAAAAACACATAAGCTAAAAATACAAGTTCTTTTTTTATTTTTTTAACCTACAAAAACTAATCACTTAAAACTAAGAAATCTCGTTATTTTTGTTTTTAAAATGCAGAATATGTGTTTTCAGTATAATACATAGTTTATCAAAACATTATAATTTGCTTGTGTTTAATAAAAAAACGAAAAATTCTTTTTATATCTGCATGTTCCTGCATAAATAAACATCAAAAATCTGCATGTTTAAAAGAAAAACGATTCCTGAATAACGATGTATTAAACAAAAATGAGGAACATTGATTAATTACTAAAATTCGTTTGTTTTATGTAATTAATCAATTCGCCAAATTGATTACTTTTAAACTCAGGACATTATTCAGAAAAAAAACTTTTAGTGTAAGATCCTCGCCTTAGAAATTTTATTTTTAAATATTTCTGTGAATAGCGGATGCTCTTCTAAATTGAAGTTTTTCAAGGTAAAAAAAGATGAATTAAAAAAAAACAATTATTTAAAAAAACATATTTTTTATTTGTGGCTATTTTTGAACTCGTGTTGGTGTGCATGCAATATGCGAATGTGCTACATACTTTACCTTATTTTTTATTTTAAAATTAGGAAGATTATTAATGACTGACATAATGAATGTTCAAATTTAACATTTTACCACACCAGCCAGTTTTTTTCTGCAAAAAAGTAACGAAAAATAGCAAATATGCCATCCATCATTTTTGCATATACGCAAATATCAGTGTCAAAAAAACAGAACCAAATGTTTCGATATAGCACTCGAGTACTGCATAAAGTTAACTATAAAGTTTTGTGAATTTCACTGACATAGGCTTTTAGGAAACATTTGGCACCATTTCTACAATTCAAAATTTAATTTATTATTTAAAATCCTAAATATCTTAGTAGGCAATCAATCATCAAATGTCTTTATCAGTAAAATCCGTTGATATAAAAGCAAAAGGTCTGCTTTTTCGATAATAAATATTATAACTGAGCTCAGGTAAAAACTATAATATTGTAATTGTAAACTAAGTTACATTATGTACTTGGTTTTAAAAAGATTTAATTTCGGCTTTCTGTTGTTTTTGCGACGCATTGTATTGCATTGAATTGAATAGATCATTAATTTTTCAGATCTTTAATAGAAATATTTTAATTTTATACGTATATAAAACATAGGAAAGTCACTGAAATTTAAGGCGCTTTACCAAAACAAAGTTAGTTTAATTATTGATATATTGTGACATTTTGAAAAAACGGCGAACAAATCTTTTATGGTCAATTAAAATCCAGCTGACCGCGATATTTGTAATATTGAATCTACTATTTAACAACAAAAACATTCAAAATTTTTCACTAAAGTGGATTAATAACAAAGATTAAAAACTGTATTTTAATAATTATTTATCAAATTACTATTAATTTGTAACCTAAATGCCAATTTTTAAGGGCTAAAGTTGGTTAATTTTTGTATATTTTGTGAAAAGGTAGATTAAAAAAATTCTGAGTTCTTATTTGTTTTTAAAAAAAACCGTCATTTCCGCACAATTTTAATTGGTCTCCTTATGTCTACATTCTAGTTTTCAGCGTCAGTCAGATATAATTCAACCATAGTTTTATGTTTTATCTGTTACCGCAAATGTTTAATAGGTTAAACAAATCATTGAGATTACGATAGTAAATTTTTAAGTGCGGCAGGTTTTGGTTTAAAAAAAATTATTAATAAACTATTGGTTTTTAAGATGCTTTAAACTATTTGATGAATAATAAATATTTTTAAACAATCTGTAACAGGTTCTAATTGTAAACTAAAAAAATAGTAGATGGACGAGCAAGCATAATACATTTGACTAAAATCTATAATTTCTTTGGTTTAGTTTAAGAGGGGTACACGGAGAAGAGGGCCGAAAGCGTATTTTTATTTTTCATGGTTTCTTTGTTTTATGGATTGCTTTTTAAAAATAATTTTAAAAAAATCCGTTCATTACACTGGGGTTATTAGGTTTCAGGCAGCTCACAACGCAAAACTCTTGGTCTGATTATTAGTTACGACTTCTGACAAAAAATGCCTAAATTAAAACTTATTCTAAATAAAAAATAGCAAACGCATTTATAAGTTGAGTGGGTTTTTGTTTTGTTTTTGATAAAATTAAAAGAAATTTATCAGTGGTTTTTTTATCCTCGGCATTCGCATGAATAATTAATAACCACACGGGATATTTCATATAAGATGAGAAAAACAAGGTAGAAAACTGGTATTAACGGCCTTGACCAAATTTTTGTTTCGCCGCATTAGAAGAAGGAGATAGTAAAACAAAAATGGTAAGATGGCGAGGGAAACAATTTTTGCCCAACATACTTTATACCCAACATATAAAGTGTTCTAATTTTACAAACTGCTAATAAAGGACGCTAATAATATGTGTTAATTAAAACAATTTTTTCCATAAATTATCCACGAAAATTTCCGAAATTTCCAACTTTTGTTTTTAACGATTCTTTCTGTCATGTTTAATCCGTGTACGAAATTTGCCACTTTAAACAGTTTCGAGAAATAATTGGTGATTATAACAGCGCGCAAACACGACTATTGGGGAGTTTGTTGTGATTGAAAATCGGATTAAAAATTTATAGCGAACACTTCGGTTAATGGGCTGCTGTTGTAATTTCTTAAATATGCAGTTTAAATCAATCCTAGGAAGAAACTACATGATTACTACTGTTAAACAACCAATTAACGGGCAACTTTTAATTTCTTTCAACCCGAGTCTGAAAGAATTTGTAAATTCTTGAAGATATATTATTTATGCGCAATTCGATATTGTTATTTTTTATCCATTTAAAAAATTAACAAAATATAAAACCTAAATTTCTAGCCACAATTATTCCTTTTTAAATATTTATTTTACTGATAGATTTTACCCAATGGTCAAAAACTATTATGTATGTAGTAACACAAAAAACCGCCAAATAATTTTTAAATTACCGCTATTTTTGTTGTAAAAATTGAACGAAAAATTGTTCAAAAAAAATGATGAATTATAACTTCCACAGTAAGGCGGGGGACTTTTAGAAAATCATCATTAGTGTGTGGTTTATGGGACCGGGACGATTCGCTCCCGCCAATTCGCTCCCAGACAATTCGCTCCCGGGACAATTCGCTCCCAGACAATTCGCTCCCGGGACCATTCGCTCCCAGACAATTCGCTCCCAGTACAATTCGCTCCCGGGACAATTCGCTCCCGGGACAATTCGCTCCCAGGACAATTCGCTCCCGGGAGTTTTTATAAACGCAAATCTTATCAAACCAAGTTCATTAGGGACAATTCGCTCCCGGGACAATTCGCTCCCGGAAGTTTTTATAAACGCAAATCTTATTAAACCTACTTCATTAGGGACAATTCGCTCCTGGGACAATTCGCTCCCAGAAGTTTTTATAAACGCAAATCTTATCAAACCTACTTCATTAGGGACAATTCGCTCCCGGGACAATTCGCTCCCGGGACAATTCACTCCCGGGACAATTCGCTCCCATAAGTTTTTATAAACGCAAATCTTATCAAACCTACTTCATTAGGGAAAATTCGCCACCTGGAGAATTCGCTCCCTGCCCAATTCGCTACCGGCATTTTTATTAAACTCGATTCTTTTAAAGTAATTCATTCAGATGAAATTAATGATTTTTTTAGCTATTGTTTGTAAAAGTTATGAGTAATTTATACAATGATATAATTACCATATAAACTAACCTATATTTTGTTAGACTCACTTAAAAATAAATGAGCATAACGGAGTGCTTAGTTTTTGTGTATTATATTGTAATTATAAAAACAATGTTTACTATATCCATTAAACAATTTTTTATATTTCATTACTTACTAACCGAAACAATTTCTTTAAAAGGCACATAAGCAACGTACTGGAATAACAAAAATAGTTATCGTTCGATTTTTAGACCAAATTTCGGGTAGATTGGAAAAATAAAAAACTTATCCAAAAAAATAAAAAAAGGTGGCCGAAATTAAGTCAGCTACCCTATATTCCAAAAAATTTCCCACAATAAAAAAAATAATTTGTATGAAAATATAAACTAATTCTAGCAATAATCAAGAATTTATTTAAAAAACTTTGGCATTAACAGTTTGTTGGTGCAAACGCAATTTGTTTTTTATGAAACCTGTTTCAAAATGTCGATTTTCTTATTTACGGATATATATAACTTTCAAAAAATTAAACTCCAAGTTCCAGAAAGGCTTAACTTTTTTTTGTTTTAAATTAATACAATATTTGTTTCAGCTTAACCTGAAGAAAACATATCAATAATAGATAATAATATCTTAATAAAAAGCAAAGAAAAAAACAAAATATCACACCATAACATATCACGCCATAATCTTTCACTCATTTTAAGATAAACTTTATGTGAAAATCTTGAAAACGTTTGTGAAAGTTAAAATTTTTTTAAATTTTGTGAATGAAGTTTTTATGTTTTACATGTTATATGAAATAAATCCTTCGAGTGCTTGAAAGAAGGTTTGTATTGATTTACATATTTGTTTTTTATTTTTGTTATAATTATTTTCTTTTTTATCAATTTTTTAAGGTTTTAATTCTTCGGTGCAGAAATAATATAAATAATTATAATTAATAAAGAAAATATTTATGTTTTGGAAATTTCCACCGTGTTATGTGCATGCATCAATTCGCCGAATTTCCACCGTGTTATGTGCATGCATCAATTCGCCGCCAGGTTCATTGTCTGGCTCTGCAGCGCTCAGTTTTTTATTTTTAATTCCAAAACATGCTTTAAATTATCTTAGCCGCACTTTTAGGACTATTTTTTTAAATTTAAAAAATGTTACAAATAAAATTTGACCAAATATCTTTTGGTACTGCTCTTTAATTATTTATGAAATTAGCACAAGAATAAGCTGAAACTCCGAGGGTTGGAACGGAGTTCCCAGACTCGTCAATATCTTTACTGTCTGAACTCTGAACATACGCCCAGGGAGAAATCGTCCCTTTTTCCTGCTCTATTCTCAGAGCATTTTTCAAGTTTAGTTTTAATTAGCAATACAATAATGCTCTTAGATTTTTATATTTTTTTGTGTTTAATATGTAATAATTAATAAAATTTAAAAAGACAGATAACCATAAATAAAAAACACGACAGTCAAAACCCTTCCATTTAAAAGAAAATTGTTCCGTGTTAAAAATACAGATAACCGTAAATAAAAAAATATGTAATATTCTGATAACACCACTAATGTTTGTTTACATCAGAATGAAATGAATTTATAGTTTGGTTTTTAAAATCACTTTAAGATTTGTGTTTATAAAAACTTCTGGGAGCGAATTGTCCCGGGAGCGAATTGTCCCTAATGAAGTAGGTTTGATAAGATTCGCGTTTATAAAAACTCCCGGGAGCGAATTGTCCCGGGAAGCGAATTGTCCCTAATGAACTTGGTTGGTTTGATAAGATTTGCGTTTATAAAAACTCCCGGGAGCGAATTGTCCTGGGAGCGAATTGTCCCGGGAGCGAATTGTCCCGGGAGCGAATTGTACTGGGAGCGAATTGTCTGGGAGCGAATTGTCCCGGGAGCGAATTGTCCGGGAGCGAATTGCCCCGGGAGCGAATTGTCTGGGAGCGAATTGGCGGGAGCGAATTGTCCCCAATTCGTGGTTTATATATTCTTGATTAAACACTGATTTGGCATTGCAATAAATTAGCAACACCAGGTTAAATTCTTTCACATGATTAAATTTTTCTGTACCTAATTACTATTTTTTATGAACGTCTAAACTTAAACCTGAATTTGTAGCTTAATCAAGATTTTTTTGTGTTTTTTACAAAAGTAAATGAAAATCAAATACAAGACCGATGAGTCAGCGCTAACTGTTCAACCTAATACTACACATAGACATAACGATAGCAGCAGCAGACATCACAATAACAATATCTTGTTTTGGTCGGTACTTGATCTAAACGTGCTAAATGCACGTAACAAAATCAAGAGTACTGAATCAAGAATGGCCACATTAACCCTCACTTTTGATTGGGATGTTTTCTATATTTTCCAAATAAATTTCATATCGCTTTAAAAGAAACCTCACCGCTGTAAAGCATATCGGTGCGGATTGGCTTCGGAGCCATTAAAAGAATTTCGGGGCATTTCCCGACATTAATAGTTGACATTTTTCCAGCTCGTTATTTATGAGTGCGCGCTCGGACTCGGGGTTTATTCGGGATGAAACCGCGGGAGTGTATACGGTGAGGTATTTAAGGTGATAAATGGCGCGGAGCGGGTGATAAATCGTTTTCGCCTCCATGAGCCCGCGGTTTTCACCAGAGGGCCCCCCATATAGCTTCTCGGCGTTACCACGGCGGAACGAGCCAAAATTCGCGTAAAACACGCGCGGCTGTGACTTGTTTTAAATTTTAAACAGACCCTCTGAACTTTACAGAATGAGTCACAGTCAAGCGTATTTTATAATGACTGTGGCTCAGTTTGCCGTAGTAGGAAGCGGATTCTCCGTTTTCTTTCCCAAAACCCGCCGCGATCTCGGGAGCGGCCGCCAATTCAGTTTGAAAAACGACCGCGGGGCGGCGGAACTCCCGTATATTCCGGGAACGGAAGTATACCACCGATTAATTGGACAGGCATTTTTCCTTAACTAACTTAGTCTTTTATGCACAGACAAAAAAAACAGAAGCGGAGTGTTTATAAGTTTCCGTTTTTATAAAAGTCAGATCGTTTTGTCAGTGAGTTTAATTTACATACGAATATGATTACAAAGCCCAAGGCATACTTCGTACAAATTTTCGAAAGGAAAAAAACAAAAGGTTCGATTTTAAGCAATCAAGGAGTGTTATTTTGAATTTTTAAAGCTTTTATTGGTTTTCTAGATCAAAATACCAAAATAGCAGGAAAAAAATATAAAAGCCTTTAAAACATTTAAAATCAAAATTTTTGGTTTGTCCTTTGGACATTTTGGACGACGTATAAACAAGGTCTAAGTAGAGCACATAAAGGTGAAAAATTTAGCTTGTTTATTCGGCTAACATGGCTACCGCACTTTGCATAATGACATAAAACAACATTTAAAACAAAGGTTATTGTGTTAGTTAAATTTATAACTTTCTCGTATTGTGATTGGTTCATATCAGTAACGTCAAATTAGTGCACTTTAATGAGTTACTTACTAACAAGCCCTTCTATTTTTTTGCTTAACAAATAAGCCAGCCACGTTGAGTTGTTCCCAGTTTACTAATAAACCAGCCCTATATAATGTTCTTTTCCAGGTTCCACACTGTTTCTTCTTAGTGCTCACAGCAAGAAGTGAAAATATAAAATTCTTCTACGGGATACAATAACTATACTGAAATTTTGCGGACATGCGTCTTTAACACGATTTTCAATGTACAGTTTTTTTTACTTTAATTAGATTACTTATATCAAACTTTCTGCATTTTTGTCGAGTAATAAAGGAAATAAGTTTTTAGAATCAGAAAAAAAATTGTTGACTACGTACGAATATTAAAAAATATTGTTTAGTATATCACAATGACAAGTGGGTAAAATCACAAAAAACAAGCATGCGACATTTTTTTGTCTCTTTTTTATTTTTCTCAGTCGGTACCTTACAATTGTAGGACACAAAAATAATTGATTCCTGAAAAATGGTTGTTCCACATTTAAATCAAATGCAATGAACACTGTTCCTTTCAATAGACTGTGAACTTATTTTTTTACACAATCGAGAAAAAAAAGTAAAATTGCAATTCTGAGCGCAAACAAAGAGTAAAAACGAGCGATTAAACTTTGCAACAAAAGTTTTACCTCGCAACGGAAAACGTATGCATTGTTTGTTAAAAAATCAATTTTAGACATTATTAAAAAATGATTTTTATGTCCAAATTAATTTTTTTTAAAAGGCAGAAATCTTATTCGATTTTTGGTATACAGTTTCTTTAAATAGGCATAGAACAATGTTTTTTAAAGAATTTGTCGCCTTCCGCGCCTTAAAATTTTATCAGGAACAAGTTACCGAAAATATACTGACAAAAACCGTGGGAAATAAAAATGACTGTATTTTTAAACATAATATAAAAACAACAAAATTGTCTATTTTCAATTTGGATGATGAATTGTTGCGCATTTTGCGTCTAATGAAAAATGACTTTAAACAATTATAATTTTCGTTCGAGATTAATTGTAAAGTTTCTACCACAAGTTAATGAAATATATTACAAATTTTCGTGAAAAAAAAACTACAAAATTTACTTATTTCGATTCCGAAATTAAATAACAATCAACAATTTTTTTTACAAAAAAATGGAAACTAAAAACGCATGCAAAATTGTTGCATTTATTTTACATCACAATTCCAATAGCTTCACATATTTTAATATGTTTTCCTGTTTCACAAATAGTTGTTCGTTTTGTGCTCCTGCAACCCCCCGCGGAAGTCACCTACCCCAAACTGATCGACTCCGAAGCTTATCTCTTAAGCACACAATGCTAAGCCATTAAGCCCTTCTCTCAGCTGCCGACCCGAGCCCTGTTTACACAGTTGGTATATCAGTTACAGAATTATTTACCGAAAGTAGGCATTTTGATCTGAACAAATCGGTCCCCAGTAAGAATAAATTGGGATGGTCCCGTTACGTTACGAGCTAATACGAATTAATCATTATTTATGTAATAATAAAATTGAAACTGACGATTTGGCAAACTGCTTACTCTCGCTAAAGTTGGAAAAAATGTCGGAATCAATTTGATTCGCCCCATTTTGTGTCGGCGAGTATGAGTATCAGAGATAAGCGTGCAATGTACATTTAGGGACGGGTTTACAAGTTGTAAAGCTTACCGACTGTTGTTTACGATAAACTACCGAAAATAAAAATCTTAATTATACTTCAAAATAAGATCGTCGCCAAAACATGACGTTTATTATTGTAGAATCAAAAAAGTTTAATGATTGAAGTATTAAGTTTCAATCGAAGTATTAAATTGATGGTGACACCAAATATTCTCATATAAAAACTGAATTTATCAATAAACGTTTCAAATAAAGTCGTAGCTTTTTTCGGAAGAAATTCGAAAATTTTTTTCAAAAAATCTCTTTAAAAATGTAGGTTTGGCATTTGATCTAAGCAATACATCACCTAAGAATATATAACTTATATTTATAACAGCAAAGATAACTTCACTAAACATGTTTGCTACATTTGGGTTTAATCTATCGCGTTCCAGGATTACCACTTTATTTATGGGAAATAAAAAAATATTTATGGGAAATGTAAAAAAATAGTATTATTTTCTTAATATTTTTTAAGAAATGCCACAATTTACTTAAATTGTCGTCACAATAAATTTTACTAAGACTTTAAAATAACTTCAAAAATTTTTTCTACCACTTTCTATATTAAATTTTAGAAACATCTTTTTTATCGTTCAAACCATAAACACATTCAAACAGCAATAGACAGCTTAAAAAATTAAGATTTTAGGTAAGATTTTTATTCTTTTTAGTGGGGTCGCTGTTTGCCAGAGTAATTTTTCGGTTTAAAATTTTTTTTCTATTCTTTTAAAAAAAACTTCATGAATAAACTTTGACCTATTCAAAAATCATGAGACTGGAAAATATTTTTATAGGTGAGCATATCTCGCTAACGGTGCAGTTAAACCAAAGTTTTATAGTTCGGGTCTTTAGATGCCACAAGCAGGGAACTTGGAGTCATCGGATTTTTTTTTGAAACTTGGGGTCTTTAAGAAAAAATGGTTTGGGCTTAGAGTTAGGTTTTGCTAGGGCTTAGGTAAACGTTTAAAAAACTTTTACTTTCGTCTCCAAGATCCCAAATTACGGCCCTATACTCCCATTTACGGCTCCAAGTTTCCTATTTTTAGCCCCAAATTCCAGCTGAAAGTTCTCTCGTCTCCAACGACAATAAATCAAGTTTAATTAGTGTATAGAGTGCAAATGTTTGTTAGCTAAACCTCGATATAATTATTCTCTGCATCATTCGTATCGTCAGTAAAACATCCCCCCACCTGAAAAGTTTTTCTTGTCTCAATCATTTTTGAGCAGACTTTGGTGGTTTATTGTTAAGGTATAATATATCCTCGTGAAACTGAGCAAGCAAGCGGTAGCTGGAAGGTGTAAATTTAAAATCGGCACATTTTCCCATGCTCGTAATTTTTAAAACATGCTAATATTCTTTTTACTAAAGAAAAAAAACTGTTTTTACATGCAAAATGCAATAAAATTGTTTAAAGTAAATAGTAGTAACTTTAAAACAAGCCGAATAAACAAACATTGCGACAGCAGTAGTACTCTAAAATACTGCCAAATACATAATCCGGAAAAAAGTGTTGGGGAAAATTAAAAAGATTAAATTATTATTTTAACAGAAACAAATATTAGATAACTCTTTTTTTACATTTCTAAAATTTATCTATTTACAAAAAAGATAGTTATATTTTTAACTTATATAATTTTTAACTTAATTTTATAATTTTATTTATTTCAACTGTACAAAGTAAAGATATCAAGAAGACCAACATTCAACATCGTGAATGTTATTTTTAACTCACTTTCTTGTCTTCAACAATAAATTCTGTTGATATGACTCTTAAATAGTAAAGCATTTATTTCATCATCTATTTTTACAACTATTGATATAAAATCAACATGAACTGTACTTCTGACAGAAAGAATTCCGAAATTGTAAATGGTTGTCCAAAATAGAATGACTATGTAACTACTTTTTAACAATAATTGTTAAAAAATTTATCTTTAAATTTTGTTTTTTTTTTTAAATTTTCATCCTATTTAAATAAGTTTATATATGACCGAGCTCAAGTAATCTTTTTTTTAATTAGTTTTTAAAGTATTTTTAGAAACTGGTAAATATAAAAACTTATGGACTGATTTTAAATAAAAAAATTAGAAAAAAGTCTCACAAATGAGATTTGCAGGAAAACATTATTTGTATAACGTTGGAGTCTTTATGTAGCTACATGCTATTAAAATTTAATTTTTGTAGTGCAAACTTGGCTCGCTAATGCCTATTTGTACACCAGTATGAATAGCCAAAAAACTAGGTCTTGGTCACCAAATCTATAAATTATATCACCGACAAACTTTTTATGTTTCGCTTAATTCCAAGAATCAGGTAATTATCGAAGTTAAGTTTATTTTTCAGGTTAAGTTTTGGATTACGACAAATACTGTATGTACCTTCACAGGTTAAAAAATCTGGCATCTTTTGGTGATTCCCGAGAAAAAATTAGCAAAAATAAAATTTCTATGCGTTATAATTCCTTTATTCCTTTATTGATACCATGACATTGTCGGAGAGCTCTTGTTCCACAATTGTAGACTCCAGCGACACCTGCGCGGTGTGCCTAAAATCAGCCGGGGAGCTTTTTTCGGCCCACATTGAATGCTATAACTGTGGCGAGTTATACCACTTTCGCTGTCTGGGTCTTAATAGCTTTAAGGCCAATGCTTCAATGAAGCAACTTCTGGAGCTTCCTGGTAACCAATTTAGGTTTCACTATTCCAAACCCGCCTGCTCACTTTCTTGGCGTCGAGAATCTCCCAAAAAGCGCTAAAAAACCTTGAAAGCTTTAACCGATCTTTAGGAACTTTCTGGCGAGATCTCTCAACAAGG
>JASAMX010016696.1:0-25000 GCA_030248175.1 Microlaimidae sp. YZB2_3
TTATGTTGTTAACATACATATTGCTCAATACTATTAGAACTGTTTTAAGCACAGGTCTAAGTGCTGGGGATTTTAGTTGAACTTTAAGGTAATAAGAAAAAATTCGATATTATTAGAATTGTTTTAAGCACAGGTCTAAGTGCTGGGAATTTAGTTGGACTTTAAGGTAATAAGAAAATTTGAATACTATTAGAAATTGTTTTAAGCACAGTTCTAAGTGCTGGGAGTTTAGTTGGACTTTAAGGTAATAAGAAAATTCGATACTATTAAGAATTGTTTTAAGCACAGGTCTAAGTGCTGGAAGAAAATTTCAATACTATTAGAATTGTTTTAAGCACAGCTCTAAGTGCTGGGGATTCAGTTGGACTTTAAGGTAATAAGAAAATTTGATACTATTAGAATTGTTTTAAACACAGGTCTAAGTGCTGGAAGAAAATCAATACTATTAGAATTGTTTTAAGCACAGGTCTAAGTGCTGGGGATTTAGTTGCGCTTTAAGGTAATAAGAAAATTCGATACTATTAGAACTGTTTTAAGCACAGGTCTAAGTGCTGGGGATTAGTTGGACTTTAAGGTAATAAGAAAATTCGATACTATTAGAATTGTTTTAAGCACAGGTCTAAGTGCTGGGGATTCAGTTGGACTTTAAGGTAATAAGAAAATTCGATACTATTAGAATTGATTTAAGCACAGGTCTAAGTGCTGGGGATTTAGTTGAACTTTAAGGTTAATAAGAAAATTCGATACATAAATTTTTAAAAATAAGGATAGTAAAGGTGATAAGAAAATATTAGAATTGTTTTAAGCACAGGTCTAAGTGCTGGGGATTCAGTTGGACTTTAAGGTAATAAGAAAATTCGATACTATTAGAATTGTTTTAAGCACAGGTCTAAGTGCTGGGGATTTAGTCACTTTTTAGTATAAGAAAATTCGATACTATTAGAATTGTTTTAAGCACAGCTTTAAGTGCTGGGGATGTAGTTGGACTTTAAGGTAATCAAGAAATTCATACTACTAGAATTGTTTTAGCACAGGTTAAGGTGGAAGAAAATTCGATACTATTAGAACTGTTTTAAGCACAGGTCTAAGTGCTGGGGATTTAGTTGGACTTTAAGGTAATAAGAAAATTTGATACTATTAGAATTGTTTTAAGCACAGGTCTAAGTGCTGGGGATTTAGTTGGACTTTAAGGTAATAAGAAAATTCGATACTATTAGAATTGTTTTAAGCACAGGTCTAAGTGCTGGGGATTTAGTTGGACTTTAAGGTAATAAGAAAATTCGATACTATTAGAATTGTTTTAAGCACAGGTCTAAGTGCTGGAAGAAAATTCGATACTATTAGAATTGTTTTAAGCACAGCTCTAAGTGCTGGGGATTTAGTTGGACTTTAAGGTAATAAGAAAATTTGATACTATTAGAATTGTTTTAAGCACAGGTCTAAGTGCTGGAAGAAAAATTCAATACTATTATAATTCTTTAAGCACAGGTTTAAGTGCTAGGGATTTAGTTGGACTTTAAGGTAATAAGAAAATTTGATACTATTAGAATTGTTTTAAGAACATGTATAAGTGCTGGGGATTTAGTTTGACTTTAAGGTAATAAGAAAATTCGATACTATTAGAACTGTTTTAAGCACAGGTCTAAGTGCTGGGGATTTAGTTGGATTTTAAGGTAATAAGAAAATTTGATATTATTAGAATTGTTTTAAGCACAGGTCTAAGTGCTTAGGGATTTTGGTGATTTTCATCAAGTAAGAAAATTCGATACTATTAGAATTGTTTTAAGCACAGGTCTAAGTGCTGGAAATTTAGTTGGATTTAAGGTAATAAAAAAGTCGATACTATTAGAATTGTTTTAAGCACAGGTCTAAGTGCTGGGGATTTAGTTGGACTTTAAGGTAATAAGAAAATTCGATACTATTAGAATTGTTTTAAGCACAGGTCTAAGTGCTGGAAGAAAATTCGATACTATTAGAACTGTTTTAAGCACAGGTCTAAGTGCTGGGGATTTAGTTGGACTTTAAGGTAATAAGAAAATTAGATATTATTAGAATTGTTTTAAGCACAGGTAAGTGTGGAAGAAAATTGATACTATAGAAAAGCTCTAAGTGCTGGGGATTTTGTTGGACTTTATTGGAATAAGAAAATTCGATACTATTAGAATTGTTTTAAGCACAGGTCTAAGTGCTGGGGATTTAGTTGGACTTTAAGGTAATAAGAAAATTCGATACTATTAGAATTGTTTTAAGCACGTGAGGTATAAGTGCTGTGAATTTAGTTGTAATTTAATGTAATAAGAAAATTCTATACTATTAAAATTGTTTTAAGCACAGGTCTAAGTGCTGGGAATTTAGTTGGACATTAAGGTAATAAGAAAATTCGATACTATTAGAATTGTTTTAAGCACAGGTCTAAGTGCTGGGGATTTAGTTGGACTTTAAGATCATCAAAATTCATACTATTAGAATTGTAAGCACAGTTCAAGTGCGGAATTTAGTTTGAACTAAGGTAAAAGAAAATCAACATAGAATGTTAAGCACAGCAATGCTGGGGATTTAGTTGGTTTGGTTAAGTAAATTCGATACTATTAGAATTGTTTTAAGCACAGGTCTAAGTGCTGGGGATTTAGTTGGACTTTAAGGTAATAAGAAAATTCGATACTATTAGAATTGTTTTAAGCACAGGTCTAAGTGCTGGGGATTATTTAGTTGGAATTTAAGGTACTAAGAAAATTAGATACTATTAGAATTGTTTTAAGCACAGCTCTAAGTGCTGGGGATTTAGTTGGACTTTAAGGTAATAAGAAAATTCAATACTATTAGAATTGTTTTAAGCACAGGTTAAGTGTGGAAGAAAATTAATATATAAAGTCTAAGTGCTGGGGATTTAGTTGGACTTTAAGGTAATAAAAAATTTGATATATAAATTTTAAGAAAAAAGAAAATTCGATACTATTAGAATTGTTTTAAGCACAGGTCTAAGTGCTGGGGATTAAATTGGACTTTAAGGTAATAAGAAAATTCGATACTATTAGAATTGTTTTAAGCACAGGTCTAAGTGCTGGGGATTTAGTTGGACTTTAAGGTAATAAGAAAATTCGATACTATTAGAATTGTTTTAAGAAGAAAAAAGAATTGTTTTAAGCACAGCTCTTAGTGCTGGGGATTTAGTTGGACTTTAAGGTAATAAGAAAATTCGATACTATTAGAATTGTTTTAAGCACAGGTCTAAGTGATGGAAGAAAATTAGATACGATTAGAATTGTTTTAAGCACAGCTCTAAGTGCTGGGGATTTAGTTGGACAAAAAAAAAAAAAAATTTAAGGTAATAAGAAAATTCGATACTATTAGAATTGTTTTAAGCACAGGTCTAAGTGCTGGGGATTTAGTTGGACTTTAAGGTAATAAGAAAATTTGGTCCTATTATAATTGTTTTAAGCACAGAATCTAAGTGCTGGGGATTTAGTTGGACTTTAAGGTAATAAGAAAATTCGATACTATTAGAATTGTTTTAAGCACAGGTCTAAGTGCTGGGGATTTAGTTGGACTTTAAGGTAATAAGAAAATTCGATATTATTAGAATTGTTTTAAGCACAGGTCTAAGTGCTGGGAATTAAATTGGACTTTAAGGTAATAAGAAAATTCGATACTATTAGAATTGTTTTAAGCACAGGTCTAAGTGCTGGGAATTAAATTGGACTTTAAGGTAATAAGAAAATTCGATACTATTAGAATTGTTTTAAGCACAGCTCTAAGTGCTGGGGATTTAGTTGGACTTTAAGGTAATAAGAAAATTTGATACTATTAGAATTGTTTTAAGCACAGGTCTAAGTGCTGGGGATTCAGTTGGACTTTAAGGTAATAAGAAAATTCGATACTATTAGAATTGTTTTAAGCACATGTCTAAGTGCTGGAAGAAAATTCGATACTATTAGAATTGTTTTAAGCACAGCTCTAAGTGCTGGGGATTTAGTTGGACTTTAAGGTAATAAGAAAATTCGATACTATTAGAATTGTTTTAAGCACAGGTCTAAGTGCTGGGGATTTAGTTGGACTTTAAGGTAATAAGAAAATTCGATACTATTAGAATTGTTTTAAGCACAGGTCTAAGTGCTGGGGATTTAGTTGGACTTTAAGGTAATAAGAAAATTCGATACTATTAGAATTGTTTTAAGCACAGGTCTAAGTGCTGGGGATTTAGTTGGACTTTAAGGTAATAAGAAAATTCGATACTATTAGAATTGTTTTAAGCACAGGTCTAAGTGCTGGGGATTTAGTTGGACTTTAAGGTAATAAGAAAATTCGATACTATTAGAATTGTTTTAAGCACAGTTCTAAGTGCTGGGAATTTAGTTGAACTTTAAGGTAATAAGAAAATTCGATACTATTAGAATTGTTTTAAGCACAGGTCTAAGTGATGGGGATTTAGTTGGACTTTAAGGTAATAAGAAAATTCGATACTATTAGAATTGTTTTTAAGCACAAGTCTAAGTGATGGGGATTTAGTTGGACTTTAAGGTAATAAGAAAATTGGATACTATTAGAATTTTTTAAGCACAGGTCTAAGTGCTGGGGATTTAGTTGGACTTTAAGGTAATAAGGAAGAAATTTTATATCTTATTTAGAATTGTTTTAAGCACAGGTCTAAGTGCTGGGGATTTATTTGGACTTTAAGGTAATAAGGAAATTCGATACTATTAGAATTGTTTTAAGCACAGGTCTAAGTGCTGGGGATTTAGTTGGACTTTAAGGTAATAAGAAAATTCGATACTATTAGAATTGTTTTAAGCACAGGTCTAAGTGCTGGGGATTTATTTGGACTTTAAGGTAATAAGAAAATTCGATACTATTAGAATTGTTTTAAGCACAGGTCTAAATGCTGGGGAATTAAATGGACTTTAAGGTAATAAGAAAATTTGATACTATTAGAATTGTTTTAAGCACAGGTCTAAGTGCTGGAAGAAAATTCGATACTATTAGAATTGTTTTAAGCACAGGTCTAAGTGCTGGGGATTTAGTTGGACTTTAAGGTAATAAGAAAATTCGATACTATTAGAATTGTTTTAAGCACAGGTCTAAGTGCTGGAAGAAAATTCGATACTATTAGAATTGTTTTAAGCACAGCTCTAAGTGCTGGGGATTTAGTTGGACTTTAAGGTAATAAGAAAATTCGATACTATTAGAATTGTTTTAAGCACAGGTCTAAGTGCTGGGGATTTAGTTGGACTTTAAGGTAATAAGAAAATTCGATACTATTAGAATTGTTTTAAGCACAGGTCTAAGTGCTGGGGATTTAGTTGGACTTTAAGGTAATAAGAAAATTCGATACTATTAGAATTGTTTTAAGCACAGGTCTAAGTGCTGGGGATTTAGTTGGACTTTAAGGTAATAAGAAAATTCGATACTATTAGAATTGTTTTAAGAACAGGTCTAAGTGCTGGGGATTTAGTTGGACTTTAAGGTAATAAGAAAATTCAATACTATTAGAATTGTTTTAAGCACAGTTCTAAGCGCTGGGAATTTAGTTGAACTTTAAGGTAATAAGAAAATTCGATACTATTAGAATTGTTTTAAGCACAGGTCTAAGTGCTGGGGATTTAGTTGGACTTTAAGGTAATAAGAAAATTCGATACTATTAGAATTTTTTTAAGCACAAGTCTAAGTGATGGGGATTTAGTTGGTCTTTAAGGTAATAAGAAAATTCGATACTATTAGAATTGTTTTAAGCACAATCTCAATAGTTAGGCACAAATGGGTGAGCCGTCACATACAACGCTTAAAGTGCCGGTTTTAAACAATTTTAATTCTAGATTTGACAAACCAAAACCTATGTTACTTAATGCCAACTGCGCTACTATATATTATACAATAATTAAAGTTCATTCATTAAGTGATCGAGTTAATATTACAGCATTTTTTATAGCTTGTCTCACTGATTTAGGGTCGATGGAGCCGAGGAAACTTAGAGCTAAAAAAATGGAACTTGAAGCTCAAAGTACAGGGAATTTGGAGTCATACGTTGGGAACTTGAAGCCGAAAATAAAAATTGCTAAAACCTGTCCCTAAGCCTAAGCGAAGCTTAAATCTAAGCCACCAAGTTCCCATTGCCTGTGGCTCAAGTGGCCGAAAATTCCCAATGGCTCCAAGTTCCCTGTTTGAGGCTCTTTATTAAATTTAAACTTAAATTTAAACAAAAACTCTTTATTAAATTTGAAATTGTACAAAACAAAAAATCACAACAAACACAAAACGTGAGTAACAAAACTATATATAGGCACCTTGCACTAGAACTCGGTTTGTACATGAAGTATGCAATAAACATAGCGAGTCACCATAATGGATAATTACAGTATTTCCTACTTATCTTTCGTAGTATGCAGATCAATGGGCCGAAATTTCGCGCGGTTTCGGTCCGTTGATCTGCATACTATGAATGATAAGTAGGAGATACGGTAATTATCCATTATGTTGACACTTATGTATATTGCATACTTCATGTATAAACCGAGTTCCAGTGCAAGGTGCCTATAGCTAAACAGTTAGCTCTTGACATTTCACAACAGTCCAATAAAGAGATGTTCTCCAGTACACAACTCAATCCGTTTTAAATAGGTGGAGCTTTTGAGCATCATATTTTGGACTACTAAGCATAGGTGAACAGAAGGGGGGGTTGGGTTGTGGGCATAGGTGAGAAAAAAGGGGGCCAAGCCACGGGCCATTGCCCGTGGCTCAAGTGGCCGAAAATTTGCAATAGCTCCAAGTTCCCTGTTTAAGGCTCCAAAGACCCATAGCAGTCCAAAATACTACTTACGTCTCTAAAAGATCTCGTACCGTCTTACTTGGGACAGGAACTGGGCTTAAAACCTTGGTTCGCAAGATTTAGGGTCTTTGGAGCCGAAAACATTGATAGCTAGAACTTGAAGCCAAAAGTGTGAAATTGCTTAACCGCATTCCTAAGCCTAAATAAAAAACGAAAAACTAACCCCAAGCTTTTTTTTGCTTTCAGCTCCAGGTTTTGCGACTTAACAAATTTTCCCGAAGTTTTAACACGGCTCCAAGTTTTTTGCTGTCGGCTCCAAAAAAATAAAAAAACCCTGTACCATCCTGTTATTTCTCTGCGCCCCAACCATGAATAAACTCAAAGATCCCCAGGGGGCTGTTTCATAAAGACGTTTGTAAATTTTTATTTTACAAATCTCCGCATATAAATCGGTCAGCGGAGATGAAATGACGTGGCTGAGACCAATCAGCGCTTAGTAGTGCGCGGAGATGCTCCTCCTGGATTACAAGTCGAAAAACCTTTATCGTGTATTTTACAAAAAATACAGATTTGTAAAATTAGATTTTACAAAAGTTTTTATGAAACAGGCCCCAAGAAGTGTCAAATTTAAAAACAAAGTTATTTAAAAAAACCCGTAAATAGATATTAATTTTAAATAATGACACTTTAAATTTTTTTGCTTTATCTTAAAAATGCAAGTAGATCAGTGTTTTTTTATTGTAATAATTATCATATTATTTTTTGATTCTATCTTAAAATTATAAAAAATACTAAATATGAATAAGTTTCGATCAATTTTTGTAAACAAGAGGAAAATTTAAACCATTGATTGTAGTACAAACTTAAATAAAAAAAATTAAATAAACAGCACTTAATTTACGATTTTCAAGCCATTCGAAAAAACTATAAATAAACTACATAACGATACTTTAAAACAAGAAATTGTTTATTTAGTCTCAAGGTAAAAATTAAGCCCCGTTAAAAATATGCAAGGTTATTTCAAAATAAACTTTTCGTCGCGGTTAAGCGAAAATCTGTCGTGTTTTGATTTGACGCTTTCTGATGATATTTGGGTTTAAGTGCTTAATAGTGATTGAAATTTACTAATATGGTTTTTTAATTATTTTTATTGATCTTCAACTAACTTAATATTATGTTATAACTTAATAATGATAATCGCAGCTAAAAAATAGATAAAATTATGGTATCAGTATTTAATATAATCTAAAATAAAATTTAAATTTAAAACATTCACAATTTCCAAAAGTTTATCTAAAAAGAACACATCCCCCATAACTAAGCTCCACCCCAAAAAATACAAAAATCATTAAATTACTAATGTTAATTTCTGTATGTCCTGAGTCTCAAAAAAAATTTAAAGTTAGGTGTAGGTTTTTGAAACGTACACCTGCAAATAAAAAAACAGTAAAAAATTTTTATAGAAAATTAACAAATACGTAGTTAAAGTCCATGTGTTCATTATTCTTTTGTTCGGGGTATATTTTAAAATAACGAAACTGCATTTTATTTGTATTTAACCGAACAATGGTGTTGTCAGAATATAATACTTCATTCGCTGTTAGTTGTTTTTGGTAATTCTAATTGCAAAATACAAATAACAATGAATAAAATATAATATTCTGATCGCGCCATTTTGTTGCTTGTTTAAATTAAATACAAATAAAATGATAGTTTGGTTTTTAAAATAACCTCAATATTGCGAAAGGTATCAATGCTTTTGCAAACAAAAGATTAATTGCAACATGTATTTTAAGTATTTGTTAATTTTGATAAAAAATTTTTACATTTTTTTATTTTTAGGTGTGCGTTTCAAAAACGCGTACCTAACTTTAAAATTTTTTTTTGGGACTTAGGACATACATAACATTCTAATTTATTGATTTTTTTATTTTTGTAGGTGGAGTTTACATAGTTAAAGAGTATGTGTCTATTTAACATATCACTTAACAGTATTTTGATGAGCATAAACTTATCTCCATGATTGTGCTTAGCATTTTCTACAAGAAACATTAGTTAAATGTGTTTAGAAATATTTTCGCCGGAATAGTCGCGGTATTTTTCGATTTGGTTTATCAGAAAATTCACGGATGGGTATACATATTTTTTGCTGTCGGTTCGGTGTGCTTCGCCATTTGGTTCCGGTTATACCTTCCAGAAACGAAACTGCGACCGGTTGATAGCATTGTTACGAATTTAATCGACGATGAAACACGTCCACCCCCTTTCACCGAATCTCCAATGAGAAATTACGACTCAATAAAAACTAGTTAGAGTATAATTTTTAGATATTATATTGCATTTTTTTGTTTAACTATAAGATCTTTTTGACGTGGAAAAAACCGCAAAAAATTAGGAATAAATGAGTCTGTATGAAATCTAATTTTCTACACAATATAAACTTTTTACGAGCTTCACAAAAAACTTATAAAATTGTGATAAATTTCTTTTGGCATTTGCATTTAATGTTTTTATAGACTAGCCATGAAAAATTCTCTAAGAATAGAGCAGGAAAAAGGCGCAATTTCTCCCCGGGCGTGTGTTTAGACAGAAAAGATGTGGACTAGTCTGAGATGGACATTATTTGCACCATAAGAATTTGTATTTGATTTGGCCATGGCCAGCTGCCCACTGAGTAAAAATTTCTGCCATACAATAATAATTTATTTATATGTTGAACTAATTGCACAGCACTTTTTTAATTACATTGCATTTTTTTAATCTGATGAAATGACAATTGAAAAAACTATACTCACAGCAATCTCTAACAAGAAATAACCTTATAAAGTATAGTTTTAGCTGCTCAATAAAAAATGTTTATAATCAATCCGTTGCCGAGATATAATGTTTTAACAGTTTTAATATTAGCAATACAAAACGTATTTTTCGTGAACATTACAATGTGAAAAACTTTGCCGACATTCTTTATTCTTAATTTATGGTTGATGATTTGAATTTTTAAATTAAATATAAAAAAATAATAATCAGGGAAGAGCGCGGAGCGCTCTTTCCCTTATATTAAATGGGTTAAGTCACTGCGCGATTAACCGTTGTTGATGGCGTCATCGAAATCAACAAAACTTTAATAGTTTTTTAGCCAATTAAAAATCTAAAAATTTTACATAACTAAAATATTACCCATATTTTTCTGATATTAAAAACCTAAAAAGGTGCTGTGTAACTAATTTAACGTATAAATAAATTATTATCATATGGCAGAAATTTCTACTCAGTGGGCAGCTAGCCAAATCAAATACAAATTTCTTATGGTGCAAATAATGTCCATCTTAGACTAGTCCGCATCTTTTCTGTCTAAACACACGCCCGGGGAAAAATCGCCCCTTTTTCTAAAACTTTTTTTTTCTTTTCTAAAACCTTTTTCTAAAATCTTTTCTTTCTAAAACCTTTTTCTAAAACTGCATAAGTCTAAAAACTAAATGCCAGAAAAGACTGAAACAAGTCTTTTTAAAACCTGTAAATTAATAACAGATTTTGTGAAATTTTCAAAAAAACAAAACCAAATAAAAACAATACGTGTAAAAGCTTTAGTTTGCGTTTTTTAACCATTGATAAAACTTAATTCACATAAATTTCTCTCAAAGTGGATTAACTTTTACATAAGTTAACCCGCTGTAAATACCACAGTATTAGTTAAGTCACACGTCGTCAAAACGACACAAAAAAAGTATAACGCAAGCGTCAAAGTAATTATGAAAAATTTCTGTTAAAATAAGTTATTGCATTGCGCATTAACATTTGTAATTTATCATTATTTTCGTATAAAGCAAAACATTCCGCCATATTAAGTTCTATGAAGTTAATTTTTAAAATCAAATATCAAATTCTAAGTCCGAAAAACATTGAAAAATTCAGATTTAATATAAGGAGAATTTTTCTTTAATGTTTCTATTTTTTACATAAAAAAAATTTGATATCAATGTATTTGTTAAATTAAAAGTCGCCTTATGTTAAATATCAATTTTTTTCAATGTTTTTCGGACTTCATACGTTGATATTTGATTTTAAAAAGCCGTTAATATGGCGGTATGTTTTGCTTTATACGAAAATAATGATAAATTACACATGTTAATGCGCAATGCAATAACTTATTTTGACAGAAATTTTTCATGGTTACTTTGACGCTTGCGTTATACTTTTTTTGTATCGTTTTGACGACGTGTGACTTAACTAATACTGTGGTATTTACAGCTGGTTAACTCATGTAAAAGTTAATCCACTTTGAGAGAAATTTATGTGAATTAGGTTTTATTAATGGTTAAAAAACGCAAACTAAAGGTTTTACACGTATTGTTTTTATTCGGTTTTGTTTTCTGAAAATTTCACAAAATCTGTTATTAATTTACAGGTTTTAAAGAGACTTGTTTCAGTCTTTTCTGGCATTTAGTTTTAGACTTATGTAGTTTTAGACTATTCCATTTAATATAAGGCTTTTTTTTCGAAACTTTGTTTCGACTTTTGCTAGAATAATAATATAAATTTTTAACAGTGCTCGATTATTAATACGACTTTAAAATTATGTTGTCAACAATTTATATTTTAAATTTGGACACTGAAAAAAGTCCCTTCTAAAAAAATTATTGCGGCATTTTTTTACTCTTCCAAAGAGATCATGTTTATTTCTGATAAATTAGTACTAACGGAGGAATACCGGTTTTAAAATAAAAGCGTTTGAAAAAAAATCTATTAATCATATGAAAAACAGGGACATGAACTACAAAATTTATCCAAGTTCTCTAATTATAGTTGGCGCGGTGCCATGGGGCTTAATCGCCGTGTGGCGCTCCCGTGCCACCGATAATTCAATTATATTTTTGAAATAAAAAGAAGAATAAGATGAAAATGTATTAAAAAATTGCGTACGTTCTCTAATTATAGTTGGAGCAGTGGAGTGGGGCTAAATCGCCGCACCAGCAAAGATTGCAATTATATTTTTGAAATAAAAATAATAATAAGGAGAAAAAGATGATCATGAATTACAAAACTTACCCACATTCTTTAATTAAAGTTGGCGCAGTCTACATTGCTGTGTGGAGCTCCGGCACCTCTAATGATTGCAATTATTTTTTTTAACTAAAGAATCAGCAGAAGAAGATGAACATGAATTACAAATTTTATTTCATCCACGTTCTCTTATTATAGTTAGTGCGGTGCCTCGGGGTTAAATCGCCACATGAGCGATGAAGGAATATTGATATTAAGATATGAGCGTTAGAATAATTCTAAAATAAGTAGAAGAAGATGAACATGAATTACAAAAATTTTTCCAACTAATTATAGTTAGTTAATTATAGTTTGCGCGGTGCTGTGGGGCTATACTGCCGCGGGGCTTCCCGTGCCACCGATAATTGCAATTTTTATTTTTTTGTTAAAAAAACTTTAAATTAATTTTTTCTTAAATAAAATCAAGAATTAACAAAAAATATTTTATTGTTTTCGCCGTTTTCTGCGCGGTTGAAGTAGATGGCGCTGTGCGGTTTCCGCCACCAATAGCAACCAAGCACAGCCGTCTGCTGTTATTGTGCAGTTTCTATGAGGAGCAGTTCGCTGTCTGTTCTGTGCAATCCTTATTGTTGGCTGTTATTGTGCGGTTGGAAGTTTTTATTGTGCTATTTTTTAATTTATTGTTTTGATCAATAAATCGATAACAAGGACCTAAATGGAAAAAGTGGCTCCTAAGAAAGTTGCGTTATTCTTGTCGCAAACTTTGCGATAAGTTTAGTTTAACATGTAGTTCTTAGTCTATAACTTGTATTGTCCATGAATTTGGAATAATTATTATGAATTATTCAAGGACCTTAAAATAATGGACAAGATGTGGTAAATTGGTGATTTCACAATAATGTGATTATAATGGAATAAAACGATGTTATTTCCCGATTGAATAATTGAAAATTGTTCTCTACAACGTTAATGGAATGTTATTTTGTTGTTTTGTTATAAATAAAAGTTTTTGTTTACTTAATTTGCAATATTAATTGGAATGACTTGAATTATTGGAAAACCTCAATGGTTTTGCTTTTATTTATAATGAACTCTTTATAGGGTAGTGCATTTAATTTCGGCACTTTTCCCAATTGGGCATTTTTGATTTTGGACTATATCTCTGGTAATCCTGGACGGAATAGGACGTTTGATAGCTCAAATGAGAGCTAATTATATGTAGATGACTGTCGTGAGCTTTTTATTTGTTATGTTATGATATTTTCATGTGAAATTATGTGATTTATAAAAAATAAATTTGTTACTCGTTTTTAGAACATGGGCATTTCATGTTATGCAATAAATTGGTTTAAAAATTAAACTGTCCTGCTAAAATTTAGTCTATTTTCCGAATTTTTAGTCCCCGTGGTTCTACGTTGCGTCTGTGGTGAGCAATCGTTATAAAATAAAATAGTGTGATTTCGGCACTCATATGCTGTAGGTAAAAACGAATTGAATTTAGTTGTCGGATGTTAAATTGTAGTTGTAAATAGTTAAAAGACAACATTGAAATGTGTAGGGGTCATAGCACTGCACTTAAACTCGATTAAGAGGGTCCTTTTAAAAAGTGCCAAAATTAAATGCATATTTTTCCCAGATTTTGCTCATTTTGATACCATTTGGAATTTTAGCTGTAAATTTTTGCCAGTTAAACGTTGAACAACAAGTAGAATTGTAAATTAAAGAAAACTGTCTGGAGATAATGATAGGCTTTTAAATTTTTGAAAATGATAATTTTTTGACTGAGAAACAATCGATTGTTTGTAAAGTGCCGAAATTAAATGCACATTATTTAATTTCGGCAATTTTCCATTTTTTTAAAAACTGATTTAATTAAGTAAAAAAAATACCTTCGTACAGTAAAACTTTTGTGACGCAACGCAGTATCGTGAAAGCTTCAAAATGAGCTATCAAACATGAAAATCGGGCCATACAGTAAAAAGTTACATCGGAAAAACAAAAAAGTGCCGAAATTAAATGCACTACCCTATAACAACATTGTGACAAGTCTACAGCTATAATTAAGGCTTGTCAAGCATTCTGTACCAAAAAGATCAACACGGTGGATTTTAGAAAGCCTCTATAAGCCTCTAATTATCAAAAATTCAAGCTTCCACTGTTATCAAACATTATAATAAAACTCTAAATAAAACTTTCCAAATCATGATAGCAGAGCAAATACATGGTAACAGAATGCAGAAGAAGTATAGCAAACATCAAAATTGCTACATTTATTGATATTTCAGTTTTGTTGCTGCATACATTTCTTCAACTCCAGCCTTTTTCTTTGTGGTGAAATCTCCCCAGCGTTTTCCCCACACAGGTGGTACATTTCCCCACCTACTTTTTTTTCTAAGCTGGACTACATAAATTGTATTTCAACAGTTTTCCAGTGTAAAGAACAACAAATCGCAATCATTCTTCATATCAAGAATATATAAAACAAGAATTTAACATTCAAGAATTGTCTAAACTTCTGAAAAACCCAAATTCAGTGAACTTTATTCTTTATTTTGGAACATTAAATTTACATGTGCGTTGCTCGTGTCAGCCACATGTTGTTTGGTCTGCTCATGTCAGCCAATTTTATTTGTACCTGGTCCATTTACACAAATTTCCACTTTTTTGCTTATTTCTGGATTTAGCGCCTTCACTCCATTAATGTTGTGTACAAGTTTAGCACATCTGTATGGGCACTGCCTTACTTGGTGTTGGTAAATCAAAATACCATTAGGTAAGCATGCTAGAAATCATAAGCAAACATAAAGTAGAATTTTCTGTGTTTCATTTTGGGATTTAAGAACAATGCTGTCATCTTTTTGGTGAAGCCAATTTTTTTTTCAAAATCAAATTAAAACTAATTTTCCTTGTTCTGAACAATTTCTCAGCATCATGTCTACTGCAGGTCAATTACGCCAAAAAATAGGTCCTGCAGCCATGCAGCTCAAAAAAGCCATAGAGTCAACCAAAAAAGTTATTTCTGTGATCCCAGCTGACTCTACAAGCCCAGATGCCCATCTAAACTTCTTGAAGATGGAAAAACAATTTTGGATGGTTACATTGACAAAATAAATAATTATATCAGTAAAGAAGAATTACCAGAAAAAGAGTTTCCCAGAGGAGAATAACAAAAAAATTTCCCACAGGAGAAGGTGTAACCATGGATGTTCCAAACTTGGTTAAAAAACTATCCCTGAAGCAAAAGAATTTTCCCTATAACTTACAACAGCTATAAAAATAACTGAAGATCAAAAAGATCACCTTTTTAAAGAAAAAAATCAATTAGAAAAGATTTGAATGGAACATCATTGAATTTCTAAAGGTCCCCAAACCCCAGTTGTTGTTCCACAACAATAACAACCCAACAACAGTGCAACTAGCAGTGTAAAAGTTCCTAAATTATCACTACCTCCTATCAGTGGTGATATCTTACAATTTAAGACCTTCATGAACTCATTTACCACTGCTGTGGAAAAGAATTCAAGTATTGCTCCAGTTGAGAAGTTTAACCACTTACTTTTCCTTCTGGATGGAGATGCTAAGTCAGCAATTGAAGGTTTAGCCCTTATCCCTTATAAATGAAAACTACAAAGTGGCTTTGGATATTTTGGGCAACAGATTTGGACAAACCTTGTTGGTTCAACAAAAACTGCTTCAAAACTTAGCATTGTTGCCCCCAGCCACTTATACAACATACAAGCTTCGTAAAACATTAGATGAAGCCCAGAAAATTATCAGATCTGTAAATTCTATCAACTTCCCCACTGAATCTCGCGTCATATCAGCTACATCAGCTACATCAAAAATTTCCTTGTGAAATACAAATGATGCTCTACACAAAAAAATCTGTTAAAGAAGATATGACCCCTTGGACAGTGGACTCATTACTGAAAGCAATAAATGAACATGTTAAATTTTGTGAAATTTCTGAATTTGGGAAAAACACTTACTCAAGCCCCCCAAAAAATCTTCAGCCTCAAGTAGAAATTCCAAAGGCTCAAAGCTCAAAGAATCCTGTAAATCCAAACAAAAAACCCCCTTGGGTTCCCCTAAGTTTACTGGACAGGCTTTGGCAAGCACTGAAAAATCATTGCCTTGTTTATTTTGTAACAAGACAACTCATCAGACAAGCAAGTGTCAAACTTACCAAACAGCAAAAATCCGAATTCCACAGTTAAAAGGACAATATGTTTGAAAATACTCATTTAAAGCATTTATGCCAGATAAAGAAAAAAACAATGTAGAAGTTGTCAAAATCCTGGTCATCATTACATAATCTGCTACAAACAATATCCAGCAGAAAAATCAGTGCCATCCATTGAACACATTCCTGAATCCTCAGAACAAGTTTGTTTGGCGCTCAATGAACAAGTTCTTATGCAAAAAGCTATGGTGACAGTCTACAACCCAGTTAGCTCCAGGTCAGCACATGCCCGAATCCTCTTTGATACAGGTTCTACCAGAAGTTACATAACTGAGAAGCTAGCAAGTCAGCTGAACCTAAAACCAAAAGGAAAACAATCCCTTTCTGTTTACACCTTTGGCACTCCTGCTTCCAAGATAATCAGCACCCATACTGCAACCATAAAATTACCCTTCTTGGATAACACAGACATGAACGTTGAAGTCAGCATTGTTCCAAACATCACAGGAAATTTTCACACAGCCAAGCTTGATAAATCCAAAATCAAACCGCCAAAAAATGGACAGCTTACTGACAAAGACCTTTTTAAATGCATCCTAAAAAGCACTGACATTCTGATCGGAAATGATTACCATGATGACATTTTGATTCCCCAACAAGAAAAAGTAAAACCATGACTAAATTGGAAAGCTTCCAAGTTAGGATGGATTCTATCAGGACGTACATCAGTGCAAGCATCAAATTCAAGCCTTGCTTCCATGCTAATTCTATCAGAAAAAGGTGAAGATTGCCTTCACAAGTTCCCACAACAGATGGACAAAAGTTTTGAAACTAAACTAGATCTTGAAAATTTGTGGAATCTAGAAACAATTGGAATCAAAGACCCTTTAATAGAAACAAATGATGACAAAGCCTTAAATCATTTTAATTCCACAGTTTAATTCAAAAATAACCGCTATTTTGTTAGTTGGCCATGGAAAGAAACAAACCCAAACCTCCCAGACAACAAAGCTCTGGCCATAGGTAGGTTAAAGTCTCTGAAAAAACGACTTGACAGTGATTCACTTTCTAAATACCACAACATCATATCAGAACAAGAAACTATGGGTATAATTGAAAAAGTGGATGAGACACTACCAAACAACACATTGGTACACTATATTCCTCACCATGCAGTAATAACCCCCCAGAAATTGACAACAAAAGTACGCATTGTCTACAATACCTCAGCTAAAACAAAGGCCTCAAACCAAAGTTTAAATGACTGCCTCTATCGTGGACCTATCATCCTTGAAAATCTTTGTGGACTTTTGATCTGATTTAGAATGCATAAAATTGCACTTATGGCAGACATAGAAAAAGCCTTTCTACAAGTTGGCTTGAATCCAGATCAACGTGATGTTGTATGATTTATCTGGCTAAAAAATCCTGAACTCCCTGCTTTTCCAAACAATTTAGTCACTTACAGATTTACCCATGTTTCTTTTGGTGTTATTTCCAGCCCACATCTTCTGGCAGCTGTAGTTAAGTATCACTTGAAAAAGACTGGAGGAATGGTAGCAAATAAAATCTGTGAAAATATCTATGTTGATAACGTCATAACTGGTGTGACACAAAGTTCAGATGCTCAAAACTTCTACACCGAAACTAAAAAGATATTCAATGAAATTTCCATGAATCGTAGGGAATGGACTTCCAATGACCTTCAATTTCTCTCAAATATTGATACTAAAGACAAGTCTAAAACTACACTTTCTAAAGTTCTTGGACTTCAGTGGAATAGTGAAACAGACAACTTGAACATTATAAGTCACAATTCCCCAAATATCCTAAAAGAGCCTAAGAACAGTTTACCTGGTACCAAACGTTGAATTCTATCTGACAATGCTGCCATTTTTGATCCAATGGGTTACTTCTCTCCAGTCATCATCAGAGCCAAGATCCTACTGCACAAATTATGGAGTCAAGGCCTGGACTGGGACACACTGGTGCCAGAAATGGAACAAAAAGAATGGAAAGAAATAAAATCTGATTTCCTGAAAATATCAGATATCTTAATTCTCCATTACATTGGTACAGATCCAAACAAAAGTCAAAAATATCAATAACATTGCTTCAGTGATGCCTCCAGATTAGCTTATTCCACAGTCATCTACATACACATTAAGGAAAAGAATCAGACATGGACCAATCTAATGTTTGCTAAATCAAGAGTGGCCCCACCTAAAGTTCTTACAATTCCTCGCTTAGAACTGATGGCTTTACTCATTGGTATACGCAGTGTGCAATTTCTATTAGAAGAGCTTAAACTTCTTCTTGAAAAAATAGTCTTTTGGTCTGATTCCCAATGTGTCCTACATTGGTTAAAACCTAAGAAACTTCTGACTATCTTTGTGGATAACAGAATTCAAGAAATTATGAAATTTGTAGAAAAATCAGTAATCCCAATTGATTTCCGTTACATTTGCTCAGAACATAATCCTGCTGATTTACCTTCTCATGGAACTTCTTTGCAAGAAATTGAAAACAGTTCTTTTTGGTGGATGGGACTCCCCTGGTTGACAAAATCTAAAAATAACTGGACATCTTGGGACATTCCTATTTTAACAGATGAACAACTCAAAAGCTTTAATTTAGAAGTCAAAGGTCCCAGTGTTTTTTTCCAGTCATCCTTTTTTGTGGGGGAGGATCCTACAGAAAGTCAACAGTTTGCAATTGACATAAACCGGTTGTCTACATTGCAGCGACTTTTAAGGGTAACAGCTTGGGTACAACGATTCATTAAAATTATAAAAGCTAAAGGACAGCTTAATCTTCCTAAGAAAAATCTTACAGCAGATGAAATTAAAGCTGCTCTCCAATTGTGCCCAAAATTAAACAGGCCCAAAAAGAAGCTTTTGCAAATCAAATCTCCAAACTTAGCATAAAAAGGAAAGTCAAAAAGGATCAACTCATACTCCAACTTGGTTTTTATCTAGACACTAATGGAATTCTATGTTGTAGTGGTTGTCTTCCGTATGTGGAGATTGAAAGTACTGCTGTAAATCCCCTATTACTCCCAAAGAATCATTACCTAACTAAACTCATTGTGGAAGATATACACCAGCAAGTTAAACACTTTGGAGTAAGCCACACCTTAGCCTCAGTTTGACAGGAGTACTGGATACTTCAAGGAAGAAGTACAGTTAAGAAAATTCTCAAAAGCTGCTTAGTCTGCAAAAGACATGAAGGAGGTCCCTTTGGATTACCCCAATTCCCTCCCTTTCCTAAAGAAAGAGTCTCCAAATCAGCTCCTTTCACCTATACTGAGCTCGACTACCTTGGTCTTGTTTTTATAAAAGAGAAAGAAGGCCTAGTCAAAATGTTTATCCGCATATTTACCTGTATGAGCACAAGGGCACTACATCTCAAACTCAGGGCAGATATGAGCTCAGAGTGTTTTTGGTTAGGACTCTGTAGATTCATAGCAAGATGCAGTGCCCCCTCATATTATTTCAGATAACGCAGCCCAGTTTAAATTGGCAAAGTAAACAATTGATCAAGCCTGGCTTGAAGTTCTACAATCCCCAAATGTACAAGACTTTGCAGCAAAAGAATGTTTTGAATGGAAATTCATCAGGGAATTTGCACCATGGATGGGAGGCTTCTATGAACGCCTTGTAGGTCTTGTTAAACATGCTCTACCAAAAATTTTGGGAAGATTAAAATTAAAATATGATCAAATGGAAACTATCCTTAGCTGAAATTGAAGCCACTGTTAACTCTCACCCTCTTGTTTTTGTTGGTGAAGATTTTAACTCTGGAATTTCAATCTGCCCAGCTGATTTCATAACCCTAAATCCAAAACATTGCCTACAGATTCTATCTGAAGAAGATAAAGAAGATCCTGATTATAATCTCCATGAAACCAGTGCACAAAAACTGCTTAATTCTTGGAAAAAGGGTAACAATCTCTTAGAGCAGTTTTTGAATTTCTGGAAAAATGATTATCTACTCAGCCTAAGAGAAAGAATGCAAACAACCCACCGTCAGGGTGGAGTTTTGTTTACTGAAACTCCCAAAATTGGCCAAATTGTTTTGCTGAAAAAATTAACCCCTCGAGGATGTTGGAAATTAGCAAAAATTTTTTCTCTTTAATGTAATTCCTCAGGCCACCCAATGTCAGCAGAAATTCTTTTGTCCAATGGAAATCAATTGTTCAGGCCAGTTAATTTACTGTTTCCTCTGGAAACAGATTGTGAGAAGCAGGTCAACGATGTGATAAAAACCAATTCAAAGTCAAAGAATTCAAACTCTTCAACTAAATCCAATAATGAACGTGATCAACCTTGACCAGTTTGTCAGGCTGCTATTGAAGCTCAAAATCGTCTTCATCAATTGTTTATGGACAATTAGGGATGCATTGAGCACCAGATTTTAATTGTGAGCTGAGCATTACTTAGTACTCACAATAAAATTGAGCTTGATCTTGAGTACTCATAATTAAATATATGTGAGTACCAACTGGTATTGAGCATTTGTGAGCCTGGCGAATGTTTAAAATATACTTGTATAGCATAAATTTTAGGAGGATCGTATGTTGTAAGCACAGAAGGGAATGACCGTAGTCCGCAGAAATGGGGGCTATGGGTGGATAGAGCCCTCAAATGAGGTCAAAAGGCAGAACAGCAGCAACGGGTCCTTTCAGGACGACTTGAAAAGGGCTGATTACCCCCCCACCCCTCAGGAAAAAATTTTAAATTTAAAACTGTAAAACACCAAGACAAACCAGAACACATACCGCAAAACACTTGATTTAACTAGCATATAAATTTCAGATAAAATTAGGGTTTTTAATTAAAAAATAAATGTAAAGCATCATGGCGTGTAAAAATGACAGTTGGATATAAACAATCATATTTCAACTAGGGTAGTGCATTAATTTTGGCACTTTTCCCAATTGGGCATTTTTGATTTTGGACTATATCTTTGGTAATCCAGGACAGAATATGACGTTTGATAGCTCAAATGAGTGCTAATTATATGTAGATGACTGTCGTGAGCTTTTTATTTGTTATGTTATAATATTTTCATGTGAAATTATGTGATTTATAAAAAATAAATTTGTTACTCGTTTTTAGAACATGGGCATTTCATGATTATGCAATAAATTGGTTTAAAAATTAAACTGTCCTGCTAAAATTTAGTCTATTTTCCGAATTTTTAGTCCCCGTGGTTCTACGTTGCGTCTGTGGTGAACAATTGTTATAAAATAAAATAGTGTAATTTTGGCACACATATTGCTGTAAGTAAAAACGGGTTGAATTAAGTGGTCGGTGTTAAATTGTAGTTGTAAACAGTTAAAAGACAACGTTGAAATGTGTAGGGGTCATAGCACTGCACTTAAACTCGATTAAGAGGGTCCTTTAAAAAAGTTCCGAAATTAAATGCACTTTTTTCCCAAATTTCGCTCATTTTGATACCATTTGGCATTTTAGTTGTAACTTTTTGCCAGTTACACGTTGAACAACAAGTAGAAGCTTAAATTAAAGAAAACTGTCTGGAGATAAGGATAGGTTTTTAAATTTTTGAAAATGATGATTTTTTGACTGAGAAACAATCGATTGTTTGTAAAGTGCCGAAATTAAATGCACACATTTAATTTTGGCAATGTTCCATTTTTTTAAGAAACTGATTTAATTAAGTAAAAAAACTAACTTCGTACAATGAAACTTTTGTGGCGCAAAGCAGTATTGTGAAAGCTTCAAAATGAGCTATCAAACATTAAAATCGGGCCATACAGTGAAAAGTTACATTGGAAAAACAAAAAAGTGCCGAAATTAAATGCACTACCCTACAAATGTTTTATTGAATAAGTCAAACTACAACATGATGTTTTTCTTGATTTTATAGATTTATCAAGTTTTATTGCAATTTTTTAGCGAAAAGAGCTATAATTATTTAAAAAACAAAAATATCTTAATACTAACTCTAAAAGTCATATACCTTTTGTATAGGCAATTTGCACTGGGACTCGGTTTATACATGAAGTATGCAATAAACATAGGGAGTCACCATAATGGATAATTATCGTATCTCCTACTTATCTTTTGTAGTATGCAGATCAACCATCAAATAGCGCGAAATTTCAATCAGTTGATCTGCATACTACAAAAGATAAATAGGAGATACAGTAATTATCCATTATGGTGACTTCCTATGTTTATTGCATACTTTATGTATAACCCGAGTTCCAGTGCAAGGTGCCTATAATTAAATTTAAATATAAAAGGCGTTTTGTAAAAAATGTAATATTGAAGACAAACCTTTTTAATATTTATTATCAATTTAGTTTAGTCAAATTAAATTTAGGATAAATGTTTATGTTTAAAGCAATTTAAACTAATTTTTGTATATAAAAAATGCTTTAAAATATAAAAATAACCATTTTTATGTAAGAAAAAAATTTGAATAGAAATAGAATTAAAAAATTAGAATAAATACTTATATGTTCTAATGATATTTATATAGTTAGCATTTTTACGTATTTTTAATAGCATCTCAACATGTCACATGAAACAAAATTGTTGTGATTATGAATTTTTATTATTTAAACTTCCCAGGGTGAAATTAAGTATATTATAAAAACATTTTTTTACCTTTTTTCACAAAAAATGATATTGAATATAGAATAAACATTAAAGGAGCATTGTCACCTATCAAATTGCTATAACGCCTTAAATAAACTACTCTTAATACAAAACTTTTAATCTACCTCGACCAATTCAACAACATTTAAAAATTTCAATTTAATCGGTTCTGTAACAAAAAAGTTATATGATCCTGCGTTATAGGTATTTAAATTGTGACAGTATGTTCTCTTAAGTAATTATATCTCGCGAACGAACCCACCAATATTTGTAGAAAGTGTGTAAAAACTAACAAGCAAATATTTTCACACATCGATGTAATTCTTTTATGGAGTGGACCCTTTTGATTAATTGTAAAAATCTTATCTTGTGCTTCTAAATTTTTTAACAATTTTTCGTCAAAATATTTAACAAAGTCAAAAATAAAGCTTTTTATAGGGATTTTTTTACTAAGCAAATTTTAGTGCAAAAATATATAAAAAACCAACGTATTTTTATGTTCATTTTAAAACCTTGATTGAAAATTTTTATAAAGTCTTTGTCAAGATATTAGTGTTTTAGTAAAAAAAACCTGAGACTTTTACCTTAAAACGGTCGGGAAATTTTCGGCATAAGAAAAAATGCTAAATTTAAGTCTCCTATGGAAATTTTTATTTAAATGGAAAAATATCAATTTTAAAAATTTTAAAATGTTTATTTCGATAAAGTTTTTAACAAAAAAAAACGCAAAAAATATGATTTTATTAAATACCTGTACTGTTTATTGAGCGTTTTTTCGCTTTCCATGTTTCACAATCAATGGGGTAACAATCTCAGGGTTTTTTTTGAAGAAAACACTAATATTTAGGGAAATCATTTGATAAAATCAAAATAAATAAGGATGTAAAAATAAAGTTAACAACATGACGCCTGTTTTTTAATGTTTTCATAACAAAACCTTTGCAGTGTAGAAGGCATTGTTCCAGGATAAAATGATTAAAAAATCCCTATTTTGACCTTTTTTAAATGGTCTAAAGCTAAAAGACTGTTACAAGATTTGGAACGCAGAATAAAGTTTAGTCAAAAAATAGTCGAAATCGAAGACAAAAACTTTTTACTACATTTTTAAGTGTTTATTCTAACACACATTCTTTTTATAGAAAATTTAATTTTTTAAATCAAAATGCAAAACCAAAAGATAAAACCATGGGTAAAACATTATGCAATTTATCAAAAAATCTTTAAGCCCTGTATAAAAAGTGGCGTTCATATAAGCCATTGAATAAAATGACTTTTGAATAGTTTTAAAAATGACACATTTCTTGAATTTAAATAGATAATTATTTACGTGAATGTGAATTTAGGTAAATTGAATTGTTCCATTATTAAATTAAAACAGACTTTTTATTATAACTGGCGCGAATTAACAGAAGAATATGACTTTAAAATAAAAATGCCATTTAAATTGACTGAAATAATGTTGTTATAATCGCATATTATAATAAGGCTTCTTATTCAGGATTTAAACATATTTTGGTAAAGTATAATATATTTTTTTAATTTTTGTTTTCAAGCTCACAATTAAGCTAATTAGCCTGGGCTAATTGCGAGCTTGAGCTTGAGCCTGAGATTTATTGTGAGCTTAAGCTTGAGCTTAGTACTCACAATTAAATATATGTGAGTACCAATTGGTATTGAGCATTTGTGAGCAGCTCAATGCATCCCTACGGACAATTAAGCAGCTGAATGATTGTTTGTCTTGTTATTGTTTTCTTGTTGTTTCTCTTCAATTATAATTGCTTCAGTTTAGTTTCAGTTCCCCCCTGTTTATGTTGTTGTTTCATCTAAAAATTTGTTACTGGGTTAAATAACTTTTGTTTATTAAATTTAAACCCTAACATTGCTCAAACTTTTAATTGGCTTAAAAACGGGTTATCTTTGCTTTAATATTGGCAGTTATATTCTATTTAGTGAGTACTAATATTGTGTTTGTAATTTTGTCTTGTGGGAGTGTTGCAAACTTTGCGATAAGTTTAGTTTAACATGTAGTTCTTACTCTATAACTTGTATTGTCCATGAATTTGGAATGATTATGATGAATTATTCAAGGACCTTATATAATGGACAAGTTGTGGTAAATTGGTGATTTCACAATAATGTGATTATAATGAAATAAAACGATGTTATTTCCCGATTGAATGAATGAAAATTGTTCTTTACAACGTTAATGGAATGTTATTTTATTGTTTTGTTATGAAATAAAAGTTTTTGTTTACTTAACTTGCAATATTCTTTGGAAAGATTCCAATTATTGAAAAACCTCAATGGTTTTGCTTTTATTTATAATGAACTCTTTATATAACAACATTGTGACAAGTCTACAGCTATAATTAAGGCTTGTCAAGCATTCTGTACCAAAAAGATCAACACGGTGGATTTTGGAAAGCC
>JASAMX010016696.1:30000-56910 GCA_030248175.1 Microlaimidae sp. YZB2_3
TGCATAGAAATAATTACAAAAAAATAATTCTTCCGTGATATATAATGTTCTGACCGTGTAATAGTTACGCAATCGTAATGCGTGTTCTACATGGAAAATTTTCAAATCGTGGCACATTTCGTTTTGCAGTTGTTGTATTCGAGATGTTGTATCGGCCTGAATATAATGTAAAGGTTTCCATATGTGAGCTATGCTTGTTGAGCAAATATTTTAAAAAGCTTTAAGCGAATTATTTCTTCATTTACAGCTGCCCGTTGACTGAAATTTCCAAATGCACATTATCCCCGGTCCCTCTGCGCTCCTCGTGAATGACCAGATCGGCGGGTTTGGGACTCTCCTCCGCCGCCCCGGGGGAAATTTCTCCCCCCGGGGAAAGAATTTTTCCCACCGGCGCGCCCCCTATCTTCCCATCTGACGAATGCGATTTATGTTCGGAATCCGAGTCCGTTTTCGCGTTATTTCCTCCGCCGTTGTTGAAAACGGGCGGATAGACGGAACGGCGGCGATCGGAAGTTGGAGCGGTCGGCGATTCCGGAAGTTCCGTTCGCAGCAAATCGTCGGGGCAAGGCACGTTCAGCGTAACGGCGGAACCGTTCGCGAAATGAATGTCAGGGATGCCTAAATTTGTATCCAGAAAAATTAAGGAACGTTTTTAATAATTTAATGACGAAAGATTTTGAGCTAAAATCTAAATGTTAAAAATAAATTTCAAAAATGCATAATTTAAAAAAAGAAATCGGAAATCGTTTAATTCTAAAAAAATTAAACGATTTCCACTCTAAAAAAATTAAACGTAAGAATTTTTTATATTTAAAAGATTAATTTTAGGAATGCTATATATTTAAGAAAAATCTTTTTATAAAGAATCAAATTCTGAAAAGAAAACATTAAAAATAATTGAATTATTACGAAATAATATAACTAAAACATAAGACGCGGGAGGAAAGGTTAAAACTAAAAGAACCGAAAAGGGGAATGAAATCAAACGTGAATTATATTAAAAAATACATTTTATAAATGCCTAAGCTTAGCATGAAAAATTATAGAACGTTAAAATTCTAAGCAAAAAAAAACAACAAAAATATGTTTTAAAAATGAAATTGATGAATGCCTAAATTAAAAATAAGAATTTTATGAATGGTTCGTATTTAAAAATAAACGTAAATGATGACCAAATTAACAAAAAGTTTCAAAAGACCTTAAATTTAGAATTGCTTTTAAGAATTTTTAGGTTAAACTTTAGATTAAAAGTTTTCCAATGCTTAAATTTAGAATTGCTTTTAAGAATTTTAAGGTTAAACTTTAGTTTAAAAGTTTTCCAATGCTTAAATTTAATAAAACGATTTCATTGTGTGGTAGTTTAAATCCCAAAAATAATAAAGATTTTCGTGTCTAATTTATGATATAAACATGTTTTATATGTTTGTTTTACTTTTGAATTGCCAAAATAAAATGTTGATACACGTTTGAAACAGGTAATGATATAGCTATTGCTTTTTAAAACCATATTTGACTTTTATACTTTTTTGAGTCGTCTATTTTCAATACACTTAAGGCTGGTTTATACTTATGACAAAACGTCCTTTGGACAAAGTCCAAAAGACAAACACAGCGTCAAAACGTCCTTTGGATTTTGTCTTTTGGATTTTGTCCAAAGGACAACGTGTTCATACTTTTTGTCCTTTGCGCGTTTCCCTTTGGACTTTGTCCAAAGGACAAATTTCAAGTAGCATTCATACTTAGTCCAAAGGACGTTTTGGCTTGTCCAATAGACGTTTTCACTTTTATAAAATTGTCCTTTTGACTTTGTCCAAAAGACGTTTTTTCATAAGTATGAACCATCCTTTAGATCCTATGTTAGATACAATGAAATTAAAAGAGAAAAAAATCAATGTGCACTTACCTATAGATGCACCGGTGCTGTTTGCGTTAATTCTTTGATTTGCCGCGTCACCACTGGCCAGGCTTTGATCCGGCGTGGTCAAGGGTACCCCTCCCGACAAATGAGGTTGATAATGTCTATTATTCCCTGCCGGGGTCCCCATCAGCCCCGCGTTACCGTCCGGAGAATTTAGTAGTGCCCCATTTCCCGTGGAAACCATCTGATCGCCCCCGCCGATCATGAGTTGGTCCGAGTTGGCGCCGTGCCAAACGGCGACGCCGCATGAGTGGCCGCCAACCGCCGCGTACTCGCCGATCATTGGTCCGGCAATGGAGTGGGCGGGGCTTTTAAACAACTCGCCATCCGCTGATTGGTCGATTAGGTAGGAGTGCGGCGCCGCGGCGAGAACGAAGGACGGCAGCTGGGCTCCACTGACAGCCGGCGGTTCGGAAAGCGTCGTGACCACGCCGGGGAGCGGAACGGTAGAGTACGGCACGACGGACGAAGCTAAAACATGCACTACGGTTTTAAAATGTAATGCAATGAAAATCAAATAAAACATTACAATCAAAAAACAACGGTACGAAGGAAAAAAACAATCAATAAACCGTTTATCTCTATTGAGAACAAAATGCGACGTTTCGATTACTTGAACAATCATCATCAGGTAGATAGAGTATCTTAATTAGTTTATCGGACAATACATTAGCAAGAATGATAAGAGTAAGTATTCTTGAAATTAGTAATTTATTATTAAGTAAGTCGGCATACCATTCTGTTGTTCCAGCATAGCCGCCATCTTTTCGTTTTTCTGTAATGTTCGCTTACTGTCCGCTTTCGGTTTTCGCTTTCTAGTCTGTATACCTTCTTTCTTCATGGACATTGGTCGCGCTACACTGTGAAGTTTGTAGTACAAACCGCAAGCGCTAAAATAAAAAAGTCACAAAATTACTTTTCCCCTGTTATCTCTTTGACATTCATCAAGTAAACCCATTAATAAAAAATTTAGATTTTTTTTGAAGCTGAACTTATGAACAATCTTAACCATGAGCTGTAAACCACATTTTTCCTCTGAAAACCCTAAAACCATGTTAAAATTTATCCTGATGATTTTTTCATTACCACTTTTGCACCCCCGCTTGTTGCTTGCAGCGTTTTCTAGCGAGCCGCCAACATTTCGCTATAATGGTAGTTAGTATTGGTTTAGGTAGTTTGCACTGGAAATGAACATAACCCAATATACGGAAAACCATTCCAGTGTAAGTACATATTATTAATTTTCCTGTCGATTTGGTTTAATCTATTTCTAATTATTAATCAATAGCATTTATATTACTTGCAAACTGGCTCCCCTTCTGTGTTTCTTCTCCAAAGGGTGGTCTCGGTGGTGCTGCAGTTGGCGCAAATGAGTCCCTGTCTCTTTTGAGCTGATGTCTACAAAAACAGACGAATTAATCAACTGGAATACTAAGCTTATGATACCGAGATAATACTACTAAGAATATAAATTTTTTATAAGGGGGTATCTTTTTTTTTTTAAAACCGATAAGGTTTAACCAAAAGGATATCCAACCATTGCATGTTAAATTATGCCTCGGGTATTCTTGCATTTTGCGAAATATAAATAAATAAAAAATAAATAAATAAAATAAATAAAGCTTAAGTAAAACCCAATATTGTTATATATTATTATCAGTTACTACTTTTTTAAACTTATTTAAATCTAAGTTTGCAAGACTCGTCGATTGTGACCTTTAACCCTTCTAATTTTTGAAAAATTATACTCACAACGAAGGTGGAATAGCATTAGGACTGCTTCTCGTCAGACGCGTTTTACACTTACGCCTAAGACGACATGAAAACCCGAAAGGGTTTAACTGTATCAATCGACGATTCTCGCAAACTTAGATTGGGAATTTTTTATGTTTATTTCATATCGATCCACATAAAATGGTTAATCATAGGACAAAAAAAACGGCTTGGCACGATATAGGACAAACAAGAAACAGACTAAACTAAAGTTGTTTTTTTAATTAATTTTTTAGCGCTCTGGAAAATATCCTGGTTTTTCTGTAGACTTTAACTCTCGCAACAATCTCATAAAATTTTTAGTTTGTTTGTGTTTAATATTATTATATTATTTGACAATATTGTGCTCTAAATTATCTCAAGATTTTGGGTGTCCCTGATTAGTTAAAGGCTTAAAATTATCACTTTTAATTAAAATAACATAAAAATTGCAGATATTTAATTGTAAAAACAAACGTTAAAGCTTACAGTCTTAGAACGTTTCGAGTTTTTTGTGGGTATTGAAACCATGTTCGGTAAACCGGACGATCCTAATTGGGAAGATTTGTTGGCGGTTAAGCTGCATGCTGTACACAAAAAATGACCTGTGGTATTGTCCTATAAAAACAAAAAAATATTTTATTATATCAATTTGTTTTTCTAAAATTATTTCAGACGGATAAAAACCACAAATAAAGGTGCAGTCCTTTAAATTATCAAGTTTGTAATTAGTCATTTTAGAAAATTTTACTTGCTCTCAGCTTTCCAAAAATATTGCAATTTTGTTTGGTCCGTTAAAAATTTAGAGAAATATTGCCATTCAAAAAAACACCACGAAACTCAGTTTTTTCAAAACGTTAAATTTGCATTAGATAATTTATGCAACACAATCAGACCAATTTGGAAATTTTTATCCCAAAAACAAAAAAACACAAGTTTTTAGGATCGATTGCAACTGAACATAAGAACTTGTACAAAACAAGAGGTGGTGTGTTTTAAAAGTTACCACTCTAAATTTTTTAAAAAATTATGTAACCACAAATTATAGGATGCTTAACGCCCTTTAAAATTCACCAAGTAAAAATGATATCTGTTGAGTTCTGAAAAACATTGACAAGTTGCAAAACAAAGGAAAGTGTATTTTAAAAGTCACTACACTAAAATTGGTGAAAAAAATAACAAAGGATAGGGTACGAGGTCTTTAGAGCCACAAGCAGGAAACTTGGAGCCATCGAAAATTGTCGGCAACTTGGAGCCACGATCGATGGGAACTTGGAGCCTTTCAGAAAAAAATTGGTTTGAGCTTAAGGTCTCTCCGGACAGTTTTTATTGCAGAGCGTTCAGTAGTAAACCAATTGCAATAAAGAGCAAAAATAACCCATTTTTATTTACACACAATTTATTTTTGAATTATTATACTTTTGAGTATTATAATATTTTAAGATATTCAAATGACGAAAATTAATTGGCGAAAAGTAGACAACAAATCCTGTTTACAATAATGATGTTTTTTGAATTTATGTGAATAAATAAATTTTTAAAATTTTAAAAAAACTAAAAAAAACATTATTAAAATCAAAAAAAAAATTGAGGCCAAATCTGTTTTATGTGGGAATCGATCTCGGGACCTTTCAAAAATTTGACGACGCGCTAACCGACTATGCCACTGCTACCATGGGATAATGAGCTCTAAAAGCGATTTATAAACACACCTTCTGAAATAAATCGACAAAACGCACGACGCACGACAGAACTATTTATGCGTTAAAAAATACAAAAGATGTTATGGCCTTCCAAAAATTATATATTTCAGTAGAAATATACTATCTGGAGCTTTAAATTTTACCAAATTAAATTAAATCGAAGTTTCACCGAAATTTTGGAAAAATTAACCCCCATTTTTCACGGAAAATTGTATATTAAACCATAAATACAACAGTATTCAATTTAATTTTTACGTACGTGAAAAAGGGTAACGGTGTCTCTCTATTGGAAGTATTTTTTCTAATAAATAGTGTTCAGTAAATATTTGTAAGGGTTTTAAAAAAATTTCATTGCAATTTGATTTTTAATATTAATTATTTCAATTACTTAAAATAATATAATGAATGTTCACTTTATAATCGTGATATTTCTGCCTTTTTAACACTCATATAAATTTTTTAGTGAAATATTACTGTATTTCACGAGATTTCGTATGCCAAAATTCGCGATTTTCCATACTTAATAAAACTGTCCAGAGAGACCTTAAATTTAGGTTTCGCTTAGGCTTAGGTACACGTTTTAGCGATTTTTATTTTTGGCTCCAAGTTCCCAACTTACGACTCCAAGCTCCCATTTTTGGCTCCAAGTTCCAGCTCCAAGTTCCCTAGGCTCCATCGACCCTAAATCTAGGATAGGTTTTCAATCACATTTAAATGCCTGCATTTTTAACTCAAATAAAAATTAATTTTCTTCTCTTAAAGTGAATCTTCTTTATCGTTATTTAACTTATGAATAAGACTCAAGAAAATTTATTTGAAATTGCATTTCAATAAACGCTTTTTGACAGTTTTACATTTTTTACTAATAAAAATTATAGAAATCTAATGTTCGCGATAATTCAAGTCCAAAAATTAAAAAAATTCCAGCAAGAATTTCCATTGAAAACTTATTTTTTATTTTAAAATATACATTAAATCAAAATTTATTGATTTGAAATTGAAACGGAGTTTTATAAAATAGACTCTACATGCCTAAAATAAAAAAATATTTGATTTTTATTTTGTTGGTTCAACATTGACTCAATACATATTTTCGCATCCTTAACATAGTCCATTTGAATAAGTTTGAAATGTTAATTTGTAAACATGTTATCCTTGTTTATCTAAAATAAAATTTAATTGATAAAATAAAATAAAATTCCGTTAAGGTTTTATTTTCTGTCTGAACACTTCCTTGCGCTTTAAAACCGGTTTTTCTTCGCGCAGCCACGAGAAGTACAACCGCGTAGGTTCACAGCGTAGGACAGTTAGTGCTAAATTACTAACGTCAAGACACTCACGGAATTTTATAGATTGATCCAATTTTTTAAACACATTAAAATTATATACCTGAACGCAATAGGCACTTTGACTCCCGCATTTGGTACACTCGTGTATTTCGTTCTGATGGCACTGAGCCACGGAAAGCAACGCGTTCACCCCTTCCGCATCCTCACGTTCACCGGAATTATCTAAACCACCATTGATTTTAATATCCTCTTTACCACTTCATAAATAGGGTAGTGCATTTAATTTCGGCACTTTTCCCAATCGGGCATTTTTGATTTTGGACTATATTTTTGGTAATCCTGGACGGAATACGACGTTTGATAGCTCGAATGAGAGCTAATTATATGTAGATGACTGTCGTAAGCTTTTTATTTGTTATGTTATGATATTTTTATGTGAAATTGTGTGATTTATAGAAAATAAAATTTTTACTCGTTTTTAGAGCATGGGCATTTCATAATTACGCAATAAATTGGTTTAAAAATTAAACTGTCCTGGTAAAATTTAATCTATTTTCCGAATTTTTAGTCCCCGTGGTTCTACGTTGCGTCTGTGGTGAGCAATCGTTATAAAATAAAATAGTGGAATTTTGGCACAAATATTGTTGTAGGTAAAAACGGGTTGAATTAAGTGGTCTGTGTTAAATTGTAGTTGTAAATAGTTAAAAGACAACGTTGAAATGTGTAGGGTTCATAGCACTGCACTCAAACTCGATAATGGGGGTCCTTTTAAAAAGTGCCGAAATTAAATGCACTTTTTCCCAAATTTTGCTCATTTTGATACCATTTGGCATTTTAGCTGTAGCTTTTTTCCAGTTACACGTTGAACAACAAGTAGAAGCTTAAATTAAAGAAAACTGTCTGGAGATAATGATAGGCTTTTAAATTTTTGAAAATGATGATTTTTTGACTGAGAAACAATCGATTGTTTGTTAAGTGCGAAATTAAATGCACACGTTTAATTTAGAGTTGTAAATAATTAAAAGACAACGTTGAAATGTGTAGGGGTCATAGCACTGCACTCAAACTCGATAATGGGGGTCCTTTTAAAAAGTGCCGAAATTAAATGCACTTTTTCCCAAATTTTGTTCATTTTGATATCATTTGGCATTTTAGCTGTAGCTTTTTTCCGGTTACACGTTGAACAACAAGTAGAAACTTAAATTAAAGAAAACTGTCTGGAGATAATGATAGGCTTTTAAATTTTTGAAAATGATGATTTTTTGACTGAGAAACAATCGATTGTTTGTTAAGTGCCGAAATTAAATGCACACATTTAATTTAGGCAATTTTCCATTTTTCTAAAAACTGATTTAATTAATTTAAAAACTACTTTCGTACAGTGAAACTTTTGTGACGCAACGCAGTATCGTGAAAGCTTCAAAATGAGCTATCAAACATAAAAATCCGGCCATACAATGAAAAGTTACATCGAAAAAACAAAAAAGTGCCGAAATTAAATGCACTACCCTAGTCACAATCAGTATAAAAATTCATATTTTTTGACTCATATTGTTCATATTTGTACGTTAAAAAATAAATAAGAATTAAGGCTGGTTCATACTTATGACAAAACGTCTTTTGGACTTTGTCCAAAGGACAAAGTCCAAAGGACAAAATTCAAAGGACAACGTGTTCATACTTTTTGTCCTTTAGACTTTTCCCTTTGAATTTTGTCCTTTGGACTTTGTCCAAAGGACAAATTCTAAATAGCATTCATACTTCGTCCAAAGGAAAAAGTCCAAAGGACGTTTTGGCTTATCCAAAGGACGTTTTGGCTTTGCTAATATTGTCCTTTGGATTTTGTCCAAAGGACGTTTTGTCATAAGTATCAACAAGCCTTTACAGTTACAAGTATTTTAGGACGATTCTGAATTATTTTGTCATAGTAACGAAGATATAAAGTAAAATCAATTTTTTATTTATGGTTGAATTATATCTGGCTGACGCTGAAAATTAGAATTTGAAGGGACCAATTAAAATCGTGCGGTAATGACGTTTAAAAAAAACAAATAATAAGAACGCAGAATTTTTTTAATTCCACCTTTTCACTAAATATACAAAAATTAACCGACTTTAGCCTTTGAAAAATTTACATTTAGATTACAAATTAAGTAATTTGATAAATAATTATTAAAATACAATTTTTAATCTTTCTTATTAACCAGCTTTAGCGAAAAAAAATTGAATGTTTTTGTTGTTAAGTAGTCGATTCAATACTGCAATATCGCGGTCAGCTAGATTTTATTTGCCTATAAATACAAATAATATTTGCACAAAATAACTTAAAATAAATGTTTGCGTAAAAATTTTTAAAAAAATAATATTTTCATAAAATAAATGGTGTTTGACCAATAATAAAACAATACACTATATTCAGAATTTTCATTTTCACTCTCAAAAACAGAAAACGGTGTAATATATTTATGTTTTTGAAAATTAAAATTCTCAATATAGTATAATTTTTGTGTGTTTCTGGATCAAAAATTTTAAATGTAAATGATCTTATGCGAATTTCGGGGTAAAAATTTTTCGAGCTGCAATATCTCGAAAAGTTTTTCTCGGATTAGAGAAATTAAAATATTTCAGGAAAGTTGAGAACGCAAGGAATTTTTTTAAATTTAATTCACCCTTTCAAAATGAGTTTTGCGCTTCGAAAAAAACTAATCATTTACAGGACTGCGCCTTTAAATTCAAGCCATAGCTAATTTTCTCGTTTTTTCTGCCAAAATAAAAAAAGTATGACATTTTTTACCAATGGGAAGTTGCGTTGCGTTCTGAACTCCTGCTTGAGAAAAACCAACTGGAGCTAGAGATCCTTCGTAAGGCCACCGGGAATCGTAACTAAACACAAAAATCTGTATAAAACACAAAATAAAAGACCAAGTTCAACTTCTTGGAACAAAACGTACCAAGGAGCTATTTTATAATTCCTACAAACACCAGATTTTTTTGTAAATCACTTTTTTTGTAAATGACTATTTTTTTTAGTATTTTTTAAAATTAGGGAAAAAACGACCTATGTACCTTGTTTTTGCCCGTATAATAAGGCTCCCTAAAATGTAATTGGTTAGGCTTAAAAAAATAGCGGTTGAAAAATTTTCAGGTTTAATATCAAAAATAAAGAATATTCACTTTTTGTTCAATCAGTACAATCACAAATCAAATTTCTATATTACCCAGCACGTACTACTATTTTAATACAAACCCTATCTACTTTCAATTTTATATTTAGGCTTATTGGTATCATGGCTATAACATTCATACTTAAGCCCGATTACTCAGTATTATCAAAGGTGGATAATCTAATAAAGGTATGTCACAACGGTCTGTAGCAGCGTGCATCATAAAATCCAATTCGAGCCGCATGTCCGGCCTAGGGCCGCATGTCCGGCCTAAAGCCGCATGTTCGGCCTAGGACCGCATGTCCGGCCTAGGGCTGCATATCCGGCCCTAGGGCAGCATGTCCGGCCTAGCTATCGCATGTCCGGCTTAAGGCCGAATGTCCGGGCACAAGGGAGCAAAATTCGCCACGCCACACAACTATGGTAAAAATACCAAGAACGCAACGCAGCAAAATTTGCTCCCTTGTTCCCGGACATGCGGCCTTAAGCCAGACATGCGGCCTTAGGCCGGACATGCGGCTTTAGGCCGGACATGCGGCCCTAGGCCGGACATAGCGGCTTTAGGCCGGACATGCGGCTCGAGTGGGATTTTATGATGCACGCTGCTACAGACCGCTGTGACATACCTTTATTAGATTATTCACTTTTGGTATTATAAGTTTAGTTTGTTTTGGACGACATAAAAATTTAATTTGTGAAATGACCTCTTTGAATGTGCTTATTTATGTGGTAACTAATTGCCACGAAAAAAACACGATAACTCACCACGAAATATGGTACAAAAATTAACCTTTTTGGTAGGAAGTCATAATACAATAAATATTGTACGTTATATATATAAAATCTTAAGTTCTAAAATTTCTTTTAAGGGTTTTTTTGAGACAAAGCACATATTTAAGTTAAAATTTCTGTTTAAAAATGTCCAACAGAAAATAGAGCATATGGTAAATTTATATGCTTAGTTGTACAGTACATTTTATTGAGACAATAACTTACATTTTAATATCTGAAAAATCTTAGATATATTATAGCGCTAAAATAGCTTGTTTTATCCAAAACATTTAGTCAGAAGTAAATACATACATCGTTTAAAAAAAACTGTGTGTACTCTTTTATTAAAGGGCGTGTTTTTTAAAAAAATCAGTGTTCAATTATTTTTTCCATCCGCTTAATTTACATGGTGCATAGCCGTTCGCCCTATGTTTGTTCCAATGAAAATATGAAACTATGAGTTATAAAAAAATCTCATCTTTAAAAAAACAGCTCTATGTCTATCTCTGTGCGTATGAGTCCATGTTTTTTTGCAAACATAATAAATTTACGTCGAAAGATTTAGTTACTTAAAATTTATATCACCGTCAAAATATATACATAGAAATTCGTTAAATTTAATATCAAATTTTGGAAAACTACTTTAAAACCTTATCAATCCTTTTTAATAAATTGTTCCGAAATATTTTTATAAATTTTGCAGTTTCTGAATAAAAATATTTTTTTAAAAAGCCATAAAAAGTTTAAACCTTTGAATTTATTCCGCAGGAAATCCGCAGAAGGTTTTTGGCGTCAGTGCTGCTCTGTGTTAAACGCCACGGTCTGACGCGGACTTCCGTGGAGTTCAACTCAGTGCAATACTGACGGGTTTTTTTTGGACAAAAAAAAATCCAAAGGATTAATAAACGAGATAGGTTTAAATTTTTGTTTAAATTAAAAAACCCTTGTTTCTAAAAAATAAACTTGAAAAATTAAATACTGGTCAAAAAATACCAAATTATTTAAAAATATTATTATTTTGTACATGTAGCAAAAATACAATGTGTTTCGCATGGGGGACGCTTACTCTTGCTATAAATTTGCTTTTTAGCTTTATTTACAATTTAATTTTGTAAGAAAAAACTATAAATAATCTAAAATTCAACAAGATACGTTTGACAATTAATGAAAATGTTAATTTAGCACTCTATTTTATGAAAGTGTCAACCTTGGTAAACAATATTAGTTTCCGCAAAACATTACGAAATGTAAACTTTGGGGCTGGTTCATACCGGAGTACAAGTGACAAAGGAAAACGCATTCTCCACGGGTTTACACCATTACATAGACATCTGTCAACGTGGCTTCACTTATTTTAGAGATATTGTTTGGCTTCTGATTTATAACCTTGCATAACTTAACTATTAAGAATATTTAAATGGCGGTTTATAATTAAGAATATTTTATAACTTATAACTTCAGACTAGACCTTATAGTTTATTCCAAGCATCCTTACCCTGAAATCAGTTTAAATTTTTTATGATATCTTTTTATTTAATTATGTTTATAAAGAATGCCAAATAAGTTTCTTGTATAAAGTTCGTCTCTTATAGCCCGGGAGTGAAACCTTAGTTGCCCCCAAAGCAACCTAATCTTAAAATCAATTTGAATATTTCATGATAACATCATCATTATTTAATGGTGTGTTCTTAAAGCAAAAAATGTGACTTCTACTTAGACACATTGACTGCCTTAAGTAGGCCTCACCCTAATTAGGGCAATATGAAAAGTCAAATATCTTTCTTTTATTATTATGTTATATAGTTTTGTTTAAAAAAATGCCAAAACCTTACTTGTATAGCGCTTGTCCCCCATATCCCGGCGGTGAGTTGAATGGCGGCGTTGGGGGTAGATAGCCGTTGGGTCCTGCGTATTGATTGCCGTAGGCCACCGGATAGGGCAGGGCGGCTTTCGGGTCCATGCAGTAGTAGGGGTTGGGTTGGGCGTCGTACCCCGCTTGATGCATCAGAGCCGCGTACTGCTCCATGTGTTGTTGTTGTTGATATAAACCTGAACAAAGGCTTAGGTTTTACAATAATGAGGGTGTTCATTTAAAAAATAAAACCTATGTTTAACTTAACATCAATATTAAAGGTTGTAAAATGACCTGAAATTTAAGAAACTAGTTTGGTTCAAAGGAGTGACCTGACAAACTTTGATTTTTTAATAAACTCTTTTTAGAAAAAAATCAAAAAGCCGTTTTAGAACGTAAAACCGACTAAATTATTTAGTTCATTAATTAAAAAATTGTGTAAAAAATTGTTTAAAAGCAATGTGACAATAATTTGTTAATTAACGATAAGAACGTTTTTTATGTCATCTGAACGACTAGTGTCGCGTGTTTTGGAAAATAAATATAATTTTTATCTTTAAAAAAAGTTTATGGAAAAATCTAAGTTTGTCAAGTCACTCCTTTAGACTACTGAATTTCGGCTTATTTAGTCCAATTGTGATCGAACAAAAACTCGGAGTAGCACACAGACTCATAAAGAAGCCTACAACAGACAGACCGAAAGACAAACAGCCAAACAAACATGCAGTTTTAAATTTATTTTCCTTAAACTGCGCTACAATACAAATAAATCAATTAAAAATGAAATCTTACTGCAAAAAAGTTTAAAAATTTACAACTTAAACTTGTCACAGCAAAAATTTTTGGAGGAAATATAAAATAAAAAAACAAACGCGATCCTTCAAAATAACGCGGAAATAAAATAAAAATAAACCATAGTATAAATTGTGGCCTAAAATAAGAAATAATATTAACGGCATCAAAACAAAAAAAAAGTTGTGTTGGAACACAACCTAAACCGGCGTGTTGATAGACCTTTTTAATTACTAATTCGCAAATAAAAATGGATTAATTCAGGACAGAAAAATGATTATGATGGATTGGCACTTTGCACTGTAAACTGTTTTCATAAACAGCTGACCGATTGTTATGAGCAAAATCTTTTCTTGAAAAGACCCTTATGATTTGGGAATCTGGATCAAAATCTACATTAAGAGCTTTAGCGCTAATTATGTTTTTAAATATTTTTACCGCAGGCGGAAACATTTATTTATTGCTCTTACGAAATTAGTTCCAGTACAAATAAAAACACTAAATATGTGTATTTAATTGTTTCACGACACAATAAAATGTGGAATTTTATTGGAATTTTTTGAAAGTTTGATTATTTATTTAATATTAAAAAATATGAATATATACAAAATGTTGATATTTATTGTTATATCTCTTCTGATCAAACAGTTTGAATAAGTTTCTTTTTGATGTAGTGAAATCAGCTTAAATTAATTGCAACGGAGGTATGTAACGGGTTTCACAATAAATTTGCATTTTGTTACCATGTACAAAAATAACAACATTGGGTAATAATTTTATACCTAACCACACGTTTTTCGATACTCGCTCACTAAATTTCGGATCGAATCTTTCGTTTAATTATCTAAAATCTGTATTTTATCAATTTTTTTTCAGTGCATATTTTTAAAGGATATTCAAGCTTTGAATTGATTACTATTGCTATTGGCTTTTCGTCACAAATAGTGAGCTTGGTTTCTGTTTTCTTGGAGAAAATTTATAAAAACGAATGGAGTACCATGAAGATAAAAAAACACTGATAGCACAGCAATACCGCAATACTGATAACACAGCAATACAGCAATAGGGCAATATGGGTAATTTAAAGTATGAACTAAGATAAAATTTGTTCTTAAACCAAAGTCTATGTACAATAAAGATAAAATTTACAAGAAAAAAATTAAAACTTAAATTGTTATAAGGCGCTGAAACAGAAAGTTCGTTTAAAATAGTATGACCAGGCTGTACTTACATGCAGAAAAACTGCTCTTTTCACCTAAGCTTTCACAAAACATTTTGAGTTTATTTTACAGCGTTTGGAGAGATCTAAATTTTAGAACGAAGTTTTAAAGCCTTTTAAAAGCTAGAGTGTTGAGTTGAGAATGTACGAACCATTCACGACAATGATGCATAGCGCAGATTTAGAATCGATGGAGCCGAGGGAAGTTAGAGCTGAAACCTGGAGCGGAAAAAAGGGAAGTTGGAACCTTCATAGGGAAATTTGGAGCTGCAAGTTGGGAACTTAGAGCCGAAAGTAAAACTCGCTAAAACCTATATCTAAGACTATAAGCGAAGCCTTAGTCACTTCCCAAACCACTTTTTTTCTTAAAGGCTCCAAGTTTCCCAGTATTTGCGGCTTTAAATACCCAAAAATTTCTTACGGTTCTAGGTTTCCTACTTATGGCTTTAAAAACTCTGTTGCAGGCACCAGAATAGCGCATCTCGCTACACTTACACTAGTTATTGTCCTTAATGTTATTTTAAACATTTAAAACTTGATAATGATTTTGAGTTAAACTTAATGACCAGACTCACATATTTACTAAGTTATACTTTTCATAAAACTAATGCAATACTAAACGACAACCGCAAGAATTTTATCGCGAACGTATATTATTTGACAGTAAAATATTATAACACCTAGTTTGAATTAGTGCTGAGAAAATATAAAGCTTAAAACAGCGCTATTGTTGCTCTTATGAATCAAGAAATTAGCAACAAAAGATTTTGCTGGTTGCCGCCTAATCACTTATATTTCGGCCGCCAACCCAAAAAAATCATAAGCAGCTGAACAAAAAAGTCTGCCATACTTTTACCTGTAAGTCGTAAAAAACCTAAAAAAACATAATACGTATCGAAAAAGTATTCAAACCGCTGGCGCCGTTAAAACCCTTCTCAGCCGCCATTTTTGAAGTTTTCTCGAAATAAATTCTACTATGTGCAGTCTGTCGATACCAAATAAATGTGCAGTGAGAAGGAAACATTATTTGGATCTTATTCCACCAAAAGAAAGTCAATTCGTGCAAATCAAATACTTTTAGCATATTGTTTGTACGGACTCTCAGGAGCCGTGTTCAAGAAACTTTAGGAAACCTGGAGCCGGTGTCAAAGGATATTCTTTCCCCCAAAAAAATTTTTCCCCCGGAAAAACTATCCCGGTATATTCTTTCCCCCCCGGAAAAACTATCCCGGTATATTCTTTCCCCCCTTGGTAAATTATTTTCCCCGGGGAAAGAATACACCGGAATAGATTTCCCCCATGCTTTTATATTTTAAAATCATATAAACTTCGAATTTATAAAAATAATTTGAATAACTGTACCTTTATTAGCTTTAATGCCAATTTTCGTGTAATAAATTCCATTTAAACATGTTTACTCACCATTTTAATTTTGTTTGTAATTTTCTAATTTAGCATTATAATCAGGGAGAAAGTTTTTACCGGTATATTCTTTTCCCCTTTCAAAAATTTGCATAAAGTTTGTAATATTAATTCTGCGCATTCTTTAAAAACACGTCATTAAATGAAATAGGTTATTTTGTTATCATGATACTTTCATAAATTCATAAAATTATTGAGATAAAAACCATGAACTACCTTAACCATTTTAAACCTTTGTTTCCCTAAGGAACCTAAGCAAAACCTTAAAATCAAGCTAATATTCATAACAAACGAACACCAATATAAAAAAGGGGGAAAGAATATCCCGGTTTTTAAGCGGGATAGTTTTTTCGGGAGGAAAAAATTTACCCAGGGGGGGAAGAATTAATCGGTGTTTTAGCGGGATGGTTTTTCCGGGGGAAAAAAGAAGGGGGAAAAGAAATCCCGCGACACCGACCAAAAGTAAAAAAATCGTTTAGGATTTCGTTTAGGATAGGTTAGGGATAAGTATAGACTAAAGCTATTTTAAATTTTAAGCTCTTAATTTCTCAAATTTTGGCTTTAAGTGTCTCAATTTCAGTTTCAATTTCGAGCCTTTGTTTTTTTTAGCTAAAACGACTTTATGTGGAATCATATTAAGTTACTAATCTGAGTTTAAAATTTACTTTCTATGATTTTTATGTAAACGTTGGGGTGTGGTTTATAATCTTCTGTGTTTTTATTATAAAGTGTTAAAAACTGCTTACAATATTATGGTTCGTTTTCATACTTTCAAAAAAATTGTCTTGTTTTTTATTGTGTTTTTTGCCAACATTGTACACAGTGACTAGACAAATAATTCTTCAAATTTTCCACTGGAGCACTTTTTTTGCCGAACATTAATTTTTTTGTTAACTGCAGAGTTTGTTTAAACAAATGTATTTCAAGCACATTCTGATTTTTTCCATTTTTAAAATATGTGTTTAAATACATATCAAGACACAAATAATTATTTCACTTGAATTATTTAAGTTTTTTAATATAAGTATTGCAAAAAATTTGTGATAGTAGAGTAGCTGACTTAATTTCGGCCACCTTTTTTTCTTTTTTTTAATAATTCTTTTCTGGCTTTTCTAATCGAGCCAGGATTTGGTCTAAAAATCAAACGACAGCTATTTTTGTTATTAAAATGCAAAAATTTTAAAATTTCTGTTAAACTTAAAAATCAGTAGAGGTTTAAACTTTTTTATAGTAGTTGAAGTTAAGGCGCGTGCCATTAACTTCGGCCACCTAGAAAAAACTGGCCATAACTATTGCCAAAGCGAACGATAAATATTTTAAAGGTTGCAAATATATCCTTAGATATTGTTCTCGGTACATATAACTTAATTTTTTCCCGTTTGCAATCTTTTATAGCTATTAGCAAGACTTTAAAAAATTATGTCAAAATCTTAAAAAACTTAAGTTTTAATAACACGTGTTTTTTGTTGAACTTTATTGGCGTGAAAAAATATTTCAACATAAAATGGCTCTGGTTGCAGCCAGCCAACTTAAAAAAGCCTGGTAAAAATTTTATTCCACTCTATTGAATTTTTTTATTTTTAACCCAAAAATTTAAAAAAGAGAAAATCCGGCTTAATTTCTGCCATCTTTTAGGTTTAAAAAAAAGCCTAAAACACAGGAAAACGATTACATAACCCAGAATTACCAACTTTAAGGATAAACAAGACGTTAAAAAGGTTAAGGAGGGGTACAATTCCACACCAACCCTTGCCTATCTTTGATGTTTTATATCTGACTGCATTCCTCCTAACCTGAGTTTTTTTTACTGCATTTCAATAAACTTTGAGAAATTTCTATACCGGTTTATTGATAATTCAAACCTAGTCAATTTGGAGTTGGATCACTCCAACCGCACAGATGTTTACTATAATTCTTATGAATGCATCCCTCCACCAAAAGAAATAACCTGACATTTCTACTGTGTTTTAATTTACATTCACAACTTTTTGAAACATTGGTACTCTGTACTGTGGTAATGGTAATTACTATGTTCACTATATGACTGCATTTCTCCGCCAAAAAAATAACCTGACTTTTTTATTGTGTTTCTATATTATTTTTGAGAAATTCCTTCCTATTCTATTCATAATTCAGAGGTCTATTCATAATTTAATACAACCTAATAAATTATGTGTTATGTAATCCCCATACACATGATGAAGCAAATTGTGTTAAACAGGTTCTTTCACGTAAATTTTAAGGTGGCCGAAATTAACGGAATCTTAAAATGCTCAATTACTTAAACGCATTGCAAAGTGATTTTGAAGAAAATATTAAAACATGAAAATTAACAATTTTGAGCCTTAAATAGAAGTTATTTTAAGATTATATAGTGCTTCGTTCTAAATTTGATGCAGTTTAAACACAAAGCAAAAATCCGGAAAATCACAAAAAATTCACTTTTTGTATGAAAATGTTAATAATACAGAATAACACAAATAAAAAACTTTTGTAAAACCACTTTATTCAACATTCATCCAGTTACTTTTGTGCTGTTTTTTGTTTTAAAAATAAGCCGATTTTCTAACACCCTAAATTGGTGGCCGAAATCAAGGCCTGGGCGAAATTAAGTCAAATACCCTAAATCAGATATTCTTCCATAGTTGTAGTGTTTATAAATATAAAATGTTTACAACCGTTTAGTTTTCTTAATACATACATTTAACATATTTGGGTTAGATAGTTTTTTGTTGTTTTATACATTATATAATTTTTTTTAATTATTCTTTAAATTTCAAAGACTTAAACCAAGATTCTCGTTTAAATATGATCAAACAATCAAGTTTAAAACTAAATAAAAGAAACCAAACAAATAAAAATTTGGTTAAACCATGCTTTCAAACACAATTGTCATTCGATTAAAAATTTTCAACTTTTAAAAAGTACGCAAACATATTATCAACGTTTTCCAAATTTTTGTAAAAACGCAAAACATAAAGGTATTTAAAAAAGTAAAGAAAATCAAGTCAAGAAATATTTAAATCAATAAGCAATATTAATGTGATTTCTATGAAACCAATCCGACCCAATACTAAAAAAATTGTTGTGAATGCGGCTATTTATACCCAATTTAATCAAAACAATTTTTAAAAATTACCGGATAAATTTGTATAATCCTGCGGTTGGAAGACCGTCTGTTGCAAGTCGGCCGGAAGCACGTTCGGGTCCGTCAGATTTCCGGTGACACTGGTGACCGGGGGCAAATCTCCTGTTTGGGACACGATAAGCGATAAAGTTTGATGACGGTCCGAAATGGACTGCTGCGACGGCTGGGGAGTGCGCGCCGCGTCGTCCATCGCGTCGGGAGCCTCATAATCGTTGCGCGACCCATCGCTTCCCTCCGGACTACTATGGTGCCGACTGTAAGCGATCACCCCTTGCCGAATCGGCTCTGCGTGAGGTGACGGTGTATGCTGGTGATGATGGTGTATGCTGGTGAGTGGAGACGGCGTGTGCTGGTGGTCTTGCTCGTTCACCGATCGGTTGTTAATACCGTTCGAAGTGTCCCCATCTATCTGCAATATTTTATTTTTTAATTTTAAATGGAAACTACACTATTGATTTTTTATTGTTGAAAGAATTTTTTTGAGTAAATGCAATATGTTAAAAAAAGTCCACGATTCAATCTTTTGCAATTAATAATGTTTCGGAGTCTTTTCAGGTGGAAAAAATTTAGTTAAAACAGAAGCTTTTCTGATTTTTTTAGCTAAAAAAACGTGTAAAAAGTTATATCAAATTAGAAATATTTTAAAAGGTATAATTATTAATCAAAAACAAACGCCAAACTCGGTATATTTTTTTATGTTTGAATAACAAGAATTTGATATGAACAAATTGAATTTAACATATTTTTAAGTACGAAAAATGTTGTTTTCTGTGGCTATTTTATAAAAACCAATTTATGTTTTATTATTTATTGTTATGATAAATTGTTTAAAATATGTCCAACGGATCTCAAAAAAAAACGTCAGTCATAATAATATTCTAAAAACTTTTAGTGAGTACTCTTTTTTTCTTTTTCAACGTGTATTTTACAAAAATTTACATCATTCTATATTTAAATTTTGAGTTGGAAATTGCTTATAAAAAATATTTGCAAACTCCGAATTGACTATGAAGCAGACGATATATATTTGCTGATGATTCACACATTTTTTTTAAAATTTGATAATAAAACATACAAACCGGTAAAACCTTTGCATTTTCTAAGTAAATAAATAAATAAAAGTAACTTATAATCATTTTTCAACAAAAAAAACAACAAAAAATTAGTTTGGTTTGTTTTGACAAGGTTATATAACTCAAAAACATTTACTTTTGAATTTGGTAACTGGATATATGTAAATCAATTAAAAATAATTAAACAAATTTAAAATACAAGTAGTATTTAATACTACTGGTTCGATTATTATCATATTTTAATATTTTTACTTTAATGATATGATTTTTTAAAATTCTAATATTCCTGAATAACTCTAAGCAGTTTAACTTTTACCGGGACTAATCTAATGTTTAATTTTAAGACTAATTATATTCATTTAGTTTAATTTAATTTAGTCATATATTGTAAGACTTCAATTAATATAAAATTTAATAATTTTAATAGTACTTCTATCGATACGGGGAAGTGCTGTGTTGTGTTAGTTTATTTTATAAATTAATTTTTGGTTAAAATTAGGAACTAATTTTTAAGCCTCGGTTGAATCAGAAATGTATAAAATACATCTTAAATACATTGTAGTCCCAAGTTATAAAATGTTAAATTATTTTAATTAAAAGAATAATTTACTTGTTTCGAAAACAGTGAAATAGTTTCTCCGCTGTATCCACGCTCCTGTTTTCCACTCGGAGTGTGGTGCACAGTGTAGGTGCCGGAATTCTCCACTGAGCAGGGCGGCTGAGACATGAAAGGATAGGTGGAAATAGATCCGGCGGCCAAAGGACCCATGTGCATGTCCAACGAATGGGAAATCCCCGGCTCCATGGACACCCGCAAATCTAAAATTCATTATTTAAGTATTTTAGAATAAATAAAATCAATAAATTTGGTCAATTTTAAGCCGAAAATCCAAAACTAAATTTTAAAACCAACAATTTCATGGATTCATTCATTCAACTGTTCCGAAAAATTTAAACAAAAAATTACAAAAATATTATTAAACCTAACAGCTAATAACAAGTCTATTAAATACTATCAAACAGTGTTAATATACCAGAAAAAATAGTGTTTTTATAAAATCTGTGGTGTGTTATTTTTAAAAACGAGATTTTTTGCCAAAAACATTAAAAAACTGTTGTGAATTTCCGGGCTTGATCGCTGTTCTCACGGTCTTAAACAATAATAATACGCAGATGGGTATTTTTAAAATATATTTTAACAAAGGTCCGTTTTATGGAAATCTACATTCAATAAGTCACACAGGAAAAATGCAATATATTTTACGCACCACTCGTTTTTTTAAAGCTGCACCTTATTGTAAAGCTTTCCGCTATTCCAGAATGCGCATCTTTTTTTATGTTGCTAAATTAATAGAAACGTGGGCGGTTGTTAATAGTCGTTTTGGTCAATAGCTGACTTTTTCGGGCTACTACAGTACAGTACAATGGGCCGTATATACTATAGACAAATAAAATCTAGCTGATTTCGATAATTGCAATATTGAATTGACTATCTAACAAGAAAACCATTTAAGATTTTCAACGAAAGTGGTTTATTAATAAAGATCAAAACTCATAGTTTAATAATTATTTATCAAAATACTTAATTTGGAAACCAAATGCAAATTTTTGAAGGGCTAAAGCTGGTTAATTTTTGTAAATTTTGTAAAAAAATAGAATTAAAAAACAATGAATTAAAAAACAATTCTGCGTTCTTATCATGAGTGGCGCGGGAGCGCCACGGTCGATTTAGTCCCGTGGCGCCGCGCCAACCATTATTAGAGAACGTGGGTAAATTTTGAAATTCAGAACCTTCTTCTTCTTCTTCTTCTTTTTTTATTCCAACGCTCCATCCTTAAAAGCGATATTCCTCCTTCGTTACTGATTGATGAAAAATAAACGTGGGCTCATTAGAAAGAAGAAGGAATTACGCAACTTTCTTAGGAAGCACTTTTTTTATTTAGGCCCTTGTTATCGATTTATTGATCAAAATAAAAAATTTGAAAAATACACAAATAAAAAATCCCAACCGCACAATAACAGCCTTTTGGCAACAATAAGGATTGTACAGAGCAGACAACCAACATTCCCTCATAGAAACCGCACAAAAAAAGCAGACCGGTTTTAATTGGTGGCAGAAACGGAACCAGTTCCCAGCGCCATCTGCTTCAACCGCGCGGAAAACAGCGAAAACAACAGAGTACTTTTTTTAATTCTTGCATTAATGATGACAAAATTAATTCAAAGTTTTATTTATTAAAAAATAATAATGAGCGTCGCGGCACCGCGCCAACTATATTTAGAGAACCTGAGTAAATTTTGTAATTCATGTTCATCATCTTCTTCTTATTATTATTATTTTTACTTTAAAATAATTGCGATCATTGGCGCACGGCATCGCGCCAACTATATTTAGAGAACGTAGATAAACTTTGTCTGGATCGCAACTGCACCGCACTAACTATAATTAAACAACGTGGGTAAATTTTGTAATTTAAATTTATCTTCTTCTTCTTATTATTTTTTATTTAATAAAGTATATCTCGGCAACGGAATGATTATAAACATATGTCAATGCGCAGCTTAAAAAATATTGTTTATTAGGCTATTTTTAATTTAATAGCCTAATAAACAATAGTTTTATACAGCATTGACATATGTTTATAACCATTCCATTTGCCGAAAAATATACTTTATTAAATAAAAATAATAAGAAGAAGAAGATAAATTTAAATTCAAAATTTACCCCACGTTATTAATTATAGGTTAGTCGTCAGTTGCGACCCCAGACAATTTCTACTAAATATAGTTAGCACAATTTTGCGCCAAAAATCGCAATTTATTTTAAAAAGTAAAAATAATAATAATAATAATAAGAAGATGATGGACATGAATTACAAAAATTTACTCAGGCTCTCTAAAATATAGTTGGCGCGGTGCCGCGACGCTCATTATTATTTTTTAATAAAATAAAACTTTGAATTAATTTTGTCATCATTAATGCAAGAAAAGTCTCTGTTGTTTTCGCCGTTTTCCGCGCAGTTTGAAGCGGGATGGCCCCACTAGTACAACTTTCCGTTTTGCCACAATTATGCTTTTGTGCACTTTCTTATGAGGAAAATATTGTGTTATATATATAATCCTTATTTACCGAAAGGTGTTTATTATCAGTTTGGGATTTTTTATTTGTGTATTTTTCAAATTTTTTATTTTGATAAAATAATAACAAGGTAATAATTATAAGAAAGTTGCGTCATTCTCTTCTTTCTAATAGAGTTTCACATTTATTTTTAGATCAATCATCGAAGGAGGAATATCGCTTTTTTAAAGGATGGACATTGGAATAAAAAGAAGAAGAAGAAGAAGAAGGTTCTGAATTTCAAAATTTACCCACGTTCTCTAGATGGTTGGGCGCGAGCGCCACGGAATAATGGACCATTCAGCCTTCCCGCGCCGGCTCATGATAGGAATTAAAATATTTTTAATTCATTGTTTTTTTTAAATTGTATTTTACAAAAAATTTACAAAAATTAACCAGCTTAGCCCTTTAAAAAAGTACATTTGTTTTCCAAATTAAGTATTTTGATAAATAATTATTAAATATGAGTTTTGATCTTTGAAAATCTTAAATGGTTTTATATTTTAAATCAGTCAATTCAATATTGCAATTCAATAAGCTAGATTTTACTTTGTCTGTAGTATATACGGCCCATTGTACTGTACTGTAGTAGCCCGAAAAAGTCAGTCTAGCCGAAAACGACTAACAACCGCCCACGTTTCTATTAATTTAGCAACATAAAAAAAGATGCGCATTCTGAATAAGCGGAAAGCTTACGATAATCCTGGCTTTAAAAAACGAGTGGCGTAAAAATGTGCATTTTTCCTGTGTGACTTATTGAACTCATTTTCTCCATAAAACGGACCTTTGTTAAAATATCTCTAAAAATACCCATCTGCGTATTTATTATCTTTTAAGACCGTCAGACAGCGATCGACTTCCGGAAATTCAGCAACGGTTTTTTAATGTTTTTCAGCAAAAAAGATCTCGTTTTTTAAAAATAACACACCGCCGTTATAAAAAACACTATTTTTTCTGGTATATTAACACTGTTTAAATATATTTTAATCGATTTATTAGCTGTTAGCTTTCATGTTTTGTTAATTTTTTGTTTAATTTTTCGAAAGCTGAATGAATGAATCCGTAAAAATTGTTGGTTTTAAAATTTAGTTTTTGCACTAAATTGACCAAATTTATTGATTTTATTTATTCTAAAATACTTAAATAATGAATTTTAGATTTGCGGGTGTCATAAAAACCAGATTTCCGTCCGTTCAACGGCGCATCGGGTCCTTTTGGGCCGCCGTCCACCCCTATCCTTCGTGTCTCAGCCGCCCTGCTCAGTGGAATTGCGGCACGAGCCACTGCACCACACTCCGAGATGAAAAACGGAGTGGATACAGAATTTTATTTCCGTGTTTTTTTGGAACAGTAAATTATTTCTTTTAGATTGAAAATAATTTTAACATTTTATAACTTGGGACTTATGTTATTTTTAAGAATGTATTTTATACATTTCTGATTCAACCGAGGCTTAAAAATTAGTTCCAATTTTAACCGAAAATTAATTTATAAAATAAACTAACACAACACAGCACTTCCCCGTATCGATAGAACACTATTAAAATTATTAGGAGTTATCTAATTGAAGTCTTACAATATATCGACTAAATTAATTAAACTAAATGAATATAATTGCATCTTTAAAATTAAACGTGGGTCCCCTCCGGTAAAAGTTCAAATTGCTTCAAGGAATATTAAATTTTGAGAAAAAATCATATCGTAAATTAAAAAAACTGAGAAAATATGATTTTAATAATGTTTTAAAAACCAGTTATCATTTTTATTAAACCTACTTGCTACTTTTTAAACTTTTTTAATTATTTTTAATTGATTTTTATATCCAGTTACCAAATTCAAAAGTAAATGTTTTTTGAGTTATATAACCTTTGTCAAAACGAACGAATTTTTTTTGTTTTTTTGTTGAAAAAGTGATTATAAGTTACTTTTATTTATTTATTTTACTTCAAAAATGCAAAGGTTTACCGGTTTGTATGTTTTTATTATCAAATTTTTAAAAAATTTTGCTGGAATCATCCACAAATATATATCGTCTGCCCGTGGTATCAGTCAATTCGGAGTTTCAATTTTTTATAGGGATTTTTCCATCTCAAAATTTAAATATAGAATGATGTAAATTTTTGTAAAAAATACACGTTGAAAAAGAAAAAAGAGTACTCACTAAAAGTTTTGATATTTATTATGACTGACGTTTTTTTTGAGATCGTTGGACATATTTTAAACAATTTATCATAACAATAAATAATAAAACATAAATTGGTTTAAGTAAAATACACCAGAGCAACATTTTTCGTACTTAGAAAATATGTTAAATTCAATTTGTTCATATCAAATTCTTGTTATTCAAACGTAAACAGTTTGTTTTTGATTAATAATTATACCTTTTAAAATTTTTTCTAATTTGATATAACTTTTTACACGTTTTTTTGCACTGAAAAAATCAGAAAAATGTTGAGCTCAAATTTTTTTCCACCTGAAAAGACTCCGAAAGTTGCTAATTCAAAAAATCGAATTAACATATTGCATTTACAAAAAAATTCTTTCCAACAATAAAAAATCAATAGTGTAGTTTCCATTTAAAATTAAAAAATAAAATCTGCAGATAGATGGGGACACTTCGAACCTAACAACCGATCGGTGAAGACGGGCCCCGCCGGCGCCGTCCGGCCCGCACCACATACACTGCACCTCACGCAGAGCCGATTGCGCGTGATGCGCTACAGTCGGCACCATCGTCGTCCGGAGGGGACGGGTGCGCGCGCAATTCGAGGCTCCCGAGCGCGATGGACGACGCGGCGCGCACGAGTTCGCAGCAGTTTCGGACCGTCGTCGAACTTTATCGCTTCTGGTGTAGTTTTGAAGATTGCCCGGTCGCCGGAAACCGGTCAAACCGAAAATTTTATTTTTCAGCAATTACAGACGGTCTTCCGACGCAGGATTAATTACCGAATTTATCCGCAGGATTAGATTTTAGAAAATTTGTTTTGATTAAATTGCGGGTCCTGATAGCCGCATTCACAACGATTTTTTTTAGTCTAATTGGGTTCATACAGAAAAGTCAGACTAATTATTGCTTATTGATTTAAATATTTCTGACTTGATTTTCTTTTTACTGCCTTTATGTTTTGCGTTTTGGAAATTTGAAAAAGTTTGATAATATTTTTGCGTACTTTTTAAAAGTTGAAATTTTTTAAGATCAAATGACAATTGTGTTTGAAATAGTTTAACCAAATTTTTTTAGTTGTTTTTTGGTTATTTTTGTTAGTTTTAAACTTGATTGTTTGATTGGTATTAAACTTAAAAATATTTGGTTTAAGTCTTTGAAATTTAAAGAAATAATTAAAAAAAATTATATAATGTATAAAACAACAAAAAACTATCTAACCCAAATATGTTAAATGTATGTATTAAGAAAAACTAAACGGTTGTAAACATTTTATATTTATAAACACTACAATTATGGAAGAATATATTGATTTAGGGTATTTGACTTAATTTATTCGCCCAGGCCTTGATTTTCGGCCACCAATTTAGGGTGCCTTAAAAATCGGCTTATTTTAAACAAAAAACAGCACAAGGCTGACTCAAAATAAATGTTGAATAAAGTGGTTTTACAAAAGTTTTTTATTTGTGTTATTCTGTATTATTAACATTTTCATACAAAAAGTGATTTTGAAGAAAATAACAAA
>JASAMX010016698.1:0-14931 GCA_030248175.1 Microlaimidae sp. YZB2_3
AAAAAAGAAAAAAAGGAGAAAAAAGAGAAAAAAAAGAGGAGAAAAGAGAAAACAAAAGGACAAAAAAAGCGAAAATAAGGTAAAAATAGGTTTGAAATGGCTTAAAATACATTGAAATAGGCTAAAAACTGCAAAAAAATTCCGATGATGGCGTCATCATAGGTCAAAAATCGCGTCATATTTTTAGGGTACTTTTTCATTTTTTAGCGGATGAGGGGCAATAAAACGGGGGGTAAATCCTCCAATAAAACGGGGGGTAAATCCTCCAATAAAACGGGGGGCATTTCCAGACCATGCACAGGTCTGCATTAATAGATTGTGAAAACGGTGTGACCAGCATAATCAACTGTCAGACCTGTGCACTGCCCTCCGAAGTTTGATTGGAGGGGGACACAAAGACAGAAAGGAATTTTTTAAACGGGGGGACAAGCAGGCTTAAAATACATTAAAATAGCTAAAAACTGAAAACAATTTTTCGAAAATGGCGTTATAATAGGTCAAAAATGGTGTCATAATTTTTGGGTACTTTTTTTATTTTTGGGCGGGGAGAGGGGTCAGCGTCAGAGGCATACATGGGCAAGTTGGTCCGGAGTGGGGGGGGGGCGGTTAAAATCCAAAAAACGCATTTTACCCATATCGTTTTTTTTTCTGGAGTGCATTTTACCCATATCGTTTTTCGATTTTGAAGGAAAATAAGTAAAAAAGGCTAATTTTAGGTCAAAAAGCTGTTTTTATTGCACTTTTAAGCTTTTATTGCATAAAACATTCATTTTGACCTCTTCATTTTTCCGAAATCGGGAAAGCTAACCTTTTCTCCCCCCTCCCCCAATTCTGAGCGGGAGGGGGGTTAAGCACCCATCTCAAAATTTGGGGGGTTAGTTAACCCCTTCCCCCCAACACCCCCATGCCCATGTATGGTCACAGGTACTAATATTTTTGGGAGTGGACATTCCCATACCGTGCACAGGTCAAAAATGTGCTAAAATGAGAAAACCCATCGGCTACGGCTAAATCCATGACATCGGAAGTTTCAATTATTTTTTTACAGCGGGAACAGTTATTACATAACTCTCCAAACTCTCGCTTATACTCCTACCCCGGTTTCTTTTGGAGGTATTTGAGGGAGTTTAATATCCGAGAAACCTAATCTTTCATTGTTTTTTTTTGCGTTTTTGTAACAAAATAAAGTTAAAAAATACTAATTTACTTTTGGGTCAAAATGCTCCTTTTTATCGCAATTTCTAGTTACACCTTAAAATTTTAGTGTGAAGGTGGTTTGAAGCTGTAATGGTTAAGCTTGAGTTCTCACCCATTGCAAACTTGGGAAGGGGAAAGGTTAAACAACCTTTTTAAATAGAGCATTATTATTATAACGTGCATAGGTGTTTTTTTTTGGGGGGACAGAGGGGTCCACCCCCCTAGAGCGAAAATTTTGGACCCCCCTAGAAAAAATTCAGGGCCCCCCTCCCTCCCAAAGCTCGAGAGCGGTCCGGCCTGAAACCACCCCCTAGCGAGGCTGACCCCTCCCCTCTGCCCCCCCTCCCGATCGATTTGGAAGTATATTTTTTTATTTACTGTCAAAAACACGGTTTTTTAGTTAAAAACAGTGTAAATACACTTTTTAGGCCTAAATAGGCGGTTTTAGTACATAAAATTCAATATTAGACCTAAAAACACTTAAGTTATTGAGTTAAAAAAATTTTGCTAAAAAATTGGACCCCCCTGACCCCTCCTAAATTTGTAATTTCGCACCCGGGGTCGACCTCCCCCTAAAAAGCCAAGGGGGTCCGGACCACCCCTCCTAAAAAGCCAGGGGGGTCCGGACACCCTGGACCCCCCCTAAAAAATTTTGGCCTTCCACCCGGGGGTGGACCCCCCTAGCGGACCCGACCAAAAACACCTATGATAACGTAAGGAATTGTATACTATACACCAGACCTGTGCAGTGCCCCCCCCCGGGGTTAAAACGGGGGGGGGGGGGGGGCAGTTCCAAAACGGGGGGGGGCACGGCGGGGCAACTTTTTTGAAACGGGGGGGGGGGGGGCAATAAAACGGGGGGGCAAGCAGGGGGGAAAGAAAAAAAAAAAAAAGGAGAAAAAAAGAGAAAAAAAGAAGGGAAAAGGGAAAAAGGGACAAAAAAAGCGGAAATAAGGTAAAAATAGGTCTAAAATAGCTTAAAATACATTGAAATAGGCTAAAAACTGCAAAAAATTCGCGATGATGGCGTCATCATAGGTCAAAAATGGCGTCATATTTTTAGGGTACTTTTTCAGTTTTTTGGCGGGGGGGGGGGCGATAAAACGGGGGGGGGCAAATCCTCCAATAAAACGGGGGGGGGGGGCATTTTCAGACCGTGCACAGGTCTGCTATACACTAAAACAATTTAATCTATTGTATTTGAGGCGGGAGCGGACGTGGTGGATGTGGCAGTGGACAGTATGAGCGGACTCACCTCCCAGCCCAGCATGGGTGCTATAGTGGCCGCACTCCAGAGGACGAAGTGGGACACGGGTAAGTATTATAAGTGGGCAGTCTAAGGGGGGGGGTAACACTCCCCTTTTTCCAAAATGGGGAGGGTTATACTGCATACATGGGCAGGTTGGTCCGGATTGGGGAGTGGTTAAACCCAAAATTAGTGGGGGGGGGGGTTAAAATCCGAGAAACGCAAAATACCCATATCGTTTTTTTTCTGGAGTGCATTTTACCCATATGGTTTTTCGGTTTTGAAGGAAAAATAGGTAAAAAACGCTAATATTAGGTCAAAAATCCCTTTTTATAGCATTTTTGAGCTTTTTATTGCTTAAAACATTCATTTTGACCTCAAAACTTAAGTTTGGGGGCAGTTAAAAGTCATTTTAAAGAATTTTTTTCTCATTTTTTCAAAATGGGGGGGGGGGTAAACTTTTTCTCCCCCCCATTTCTGAGTGGGGGGGGGGGTTAAACCCCCTTCTCAGAATTTTGGGGGGTTAACCCCCCCCCCCCCCCCCCCAACCCCCCCGTGCCCATGTATGGTTATACTGCATTCAAGGGTGGTGGAGAAAGCTAGGTCGGGAGCTTTTCGGATTTTGGGGGTATACCTTTAATTTTTTTGGGGGCAACGCCTGTGTGGTGCAGTATTAGCGCGCCGCACTCAGAAGTAATATTATAGACCTCGAGAAACGAAGACCGGGGATTTGAATCCCGGTAAAGTTATTTTTCTTGACGTTCCTAAAAATAGATGGATGAATGTCTCTGTTCCCCTACCTGTTTTAGTGGTCACATCCTCAAAAGATAAAAATGCTAAAAATATTTGCAACTGTGATCAGTTTTTACAAAATTTTCGCTGTTTTGAACTTATTTTTGCCATTTTTGCCAACTTTACCTTTTTTTGACCGATTTATTTTACAAAATCATCTTTTTGCTCCGTTTTTCTACATCCCCATTAGTTTTTTTTCATTGGGGAGTATTGGATTGATTTGATATTACTTAAAATGAATAAAGTATCGGAGCAAAAACAATCGATATTGTTTTGCTTGCACGTATCCATCTGAGCAAAGTGGTGCCATTGAGCCACCAGGACCCTGCTGACCTTCGGGCAGCACCTAACGGGCCTACGGGTACCACTTGGTTACTGAATCTTTTCTCTTATAGAAATGAGTCCAGCTTGGCATAGCTAGAAAAAAGTTGTTTTACGTCGGCCACACATGGCAGTTTTCCATCTAGCAAACCAGTGGAAAAATACAGAATACGCTCTATTGTGTGTGGAGTTTGTACTACTGGCCTTGCAGTAACACCTATGCTGCCCATGTATGACTAAATAGTAAGATCAATATCAGGCGACTTAAGAAATTTAGTTAAGACTTACTTAAGAAACTTAAAAAGAAAGAATTTAGGACGAAGACCTCGGAATGGGAAAACACTGCATGCGAGTGAACACTCTAGCGGTAAAGGTTGCCAACATCGTTATTAATGTAGAACGAAGAGTGTAAACCATGGGGGTGAAATTTTTTCACCCCTGGCTTGTCTTAGCGCCTACCTTTCGCATAATATGCATAGGGAAGATAAGTTTCAGGTAATGCAACAACAACAAAAAAAGCCAGTGTTGCATTGGTTTGGGAGTATTGCATTAATTTGATATTATTTAAAATGAATAAAATATCCAAGCGAAAACAATCGATCAATCTGAGTATTGTTTTGCAGGTATCGATCTGAGTAAAGTAAGCCAGTACTCGGCCTACTGGGAAGGAACGAGACGATTGTACGGACCTTTCGAATGCACGACGACCATGCGCTCCGGCAATGCGGACGTCTACGAGCACGAAATACCCGGTGGCCAGTACACCAACCTACAATTTCAGGTACAGTATCAGACCTGTGCACATAGGTGAGTACGGTCGGGGAAGCTAGCGGGTGGATACCCGGGGTAAATCGAAATTTGAATTCTAGGAGGGGGGTCCCAGGGGGGTCCGGACCCCCCTAGCGTTTTAGGGGGGTCGACCCGGGGTGCGAAATTTTGAAATCTAGAGGGAGGTCAGGTGGGGTCCGGTGTCCAAAGCAAAACAGTTTTAAACCATAATAACTTTAATAATGGAGCTTTTATAGGATAATACTACATTTTATTGAATAAAAAGCCATATTCATGTATAAAAAGGGTGTAAAAGCATGCATATGTGATGAAAATTCACGTTTTTGGAAGAAAATTTAGTATAAAAAAAGTATCTAAAATTTACCGGAGGGGGGGGGTCAGATTTCAAAATCTAGAGGGGGGTCTGGGGTAAAAAATTCGGAAATTCGGGGAGGAGGGGGGCCCCCTAGATTTTCGTCTAGGGGGGGGTCCTAAAATTTTGGGGCTAGGGGGGGGTGGACCCCACCCTGCCCCCCCCCCTTTCTCACCTATGCCTGTGCACGGTCTGGAAATGCCCCCCCCCGTTTTATTGGAGGATTTGCCCTCCCGTTTTATTGCCCCCGCCAAAAAATGAAAAAGTACCCTAAAATTATGACGCCATTTTTGACATATGATGACGCCATCATCGCAGTTTTTTTGCAGTTTTTAGCCTACTTCAATGTATTTTAAGCTATTTCAGACCTATTTTTACCTTATTTTCGCTTTTTTTGTCCCTTTTTTTTCCTTTTCCCTTCTTTTTTCGTTTTTCCCCTTTTTTTCTTTTTTTTCTTTCTCCCCTGCTTGCCCCCCCGTTTTATTTCCCCCCCCTTTTAAAAAAGTTGACCGCCGTGCCCCCCCACGTTTTGGAATTGCCCCCCCCCCCGTTTAAGCCCCGGGGGGTAGTGCACAGGTCTGGGGGCATACAGGGGGTATTTAAGGTCCAAACAAGTACTTAAAACAATAGAAACCTCAAAAATGCAATAAACAGAGCTTTTGACCTAAAATCAGCGTTTTTTACGTACTTTCCCTTCAAAATCGTAATAAAATATGGGTAAAATGCGTTTCTCGAATTTTACCCTCCCCCCTAAAATCAGATTTAACCCAAACCCCCACTCCGAACTAACTTGCCCATGTATCTCCCCTGGCTTTTTCCGTAAATATCATCTACAATTTTGGAGACTTTCCTTCTTTATTAACACGACGATACAATAAGGGGGAAGCACAATAGCGGGAGCCAGTTCATCAATTTACAATTCTAGGTGTATTGGTGGAGCACTAGCGGGGTAAGGGAGAAGTGCGCGTTACCCCTGTTTTTTTTGCATGTACTCTCTAAAAATTTTTAGGATGCGCGCCTGTAATGTGAACACGATAGAATCATAGCATAGAGGAAAATGTGGATGGCGGGGTGGGGTCCACTCCCTAACCTTTTGAAATTTCTGGGGCGCCCCCCCCCCTCTCTAGAAAAAAAAAACCAAAGCCTTTTCCAATCTAATTTCTAAATTTTCTACCCTGAACCTTCTCTGAAATTTGAAATCTGAATCACCCTCCCCTCCCTAGAGAAAACTTAAGTACTATTTTGTATTTTTTTTATTTTTAGTCATTTTCGCTTGGATTGGGTGAGCAGTTCGAAGATGTAAAACGCATGTTCAAAGAGGCAAATCTTGCTCTCGGAGATATTATAAAGGTATTTTGTTGCGGTTAAACAGTATTGAAATATTGAAAACAAGAATATTATTTTAAAATTACATGGTGCAATTAGCAGACATTTTTTAGATTAATAACAATTAGCAATAACTGCTCTTTATAGAATTATTAATAATTAAATTTGAGTAAAATTACTTTAATAAAAAATTTTTGTTACAAATATATCGCTCCATTATTATAAATGTTTAAGTTTTAATTTATCGTTTCACATGAGATTTTGTTTAAAAAACCTGTGTTTTAAAATAACTTGGCTGTGTTTTTTGATCATTTTATTTATAAATTATTAAGTCCCAATGCCTTTATTTGTAGGTTACGCCATCTAGTAAAATAGTGGGTGATTTGGCGCAGTTTATGGTTCAAAACAATTTGACAAAGGAGACCCTAGTGGAGCGAGCGGACGAATTGTCTTTTCCTTCTAGCGTTGTAGAATATTTTCAGGTAAGCAATTGAAAACATTCAATATTGTAATTTTATACTTTTTTTAGTTTGTGACCTGTGGGCAGGCTTTTTCTCCCCAGATTCTTATTTTCCTATACTTAAAATCTCTGTAAAAAATGACTTCATTTTTAACGCTAAAACTTTATCAACCAACAAGAATAAAATCTGCAAAAATAGTATCATTTTGTTCTTATACACTAGTGATGGACGGAGCTGCGGAACCCCCGGAACCGGAATTAAGATTTTCCAAAAATCCGGAACAGAAACCGGAACCGGAATTCCAAATTTTACCCGGAACATCAGGAACCCGGAACCGGACCATCACTTTTATACAACCAAAAATATATAATACTATATTAAGGAAAAATATGTCACTCAGTCTCAGAAGCGAAACAATTTGGTGCCATTTTTTGAACACTCCAATAAATGTTGTGCGCATAAAATGGCAAAACAACTGCTCTTATTGAGGCATGTGTCGTGTAAATGGGCACTGCTCAAAACGTAGCAGTGTTTTTGCACATATACTTGCATGCTAATTCGAACGGCACTGCATTTTGAAGCACACTGCACTTTTTTAGCAATTTTATGCGCATATAATATGCGCATATACTGCACATAAATTGGCACAACCGCGGGAAACAAAAAAAAAATAAACCCACTAAAAAACCAGTATATAGTTTGCACACTGTACACAAAATACAAACTTTTAGTATAGACATATAAAAATAAAATCCAATGCAATACATAAATAGATTTTTTGTGTATTATATTGGATTTTATTTTCGTATGTCTATACTAAAAGTTTGCATATTGTGTATAATGTAAAAACTAAATAGTGGTTTTTAAGTGGGTTTATTTTTTTTGTTCCCCCGGTTGTGCCATTTTATGTGCAGTATATGCGCATATATGCTCATAAGATTGCTAAAAAAGTGCAGTGTGCTTCAAAATGCAGTGCATTCGAGTTAGCATGCTAGGATATGCGCAAAAACACTGCCACATTTTGAGCAGTGCCCATTTACACAACAGATGCCTCAATAAGAGCAGTTGTTTTGCCATTTTATGCGCATAACAATTAATGGCAGTGCTCAAAAAATGGCACCAAATCGTTTTGCTTCTAAGACTGAGTGACATATTTTTCCTTAATATAATATAGTATTATATATTTTTGATACAACTATCATCTTTTAGTTTTTAATAGACCATTTTTGACTTAATGCCTACTATCTTTTTTTAGCTAATACAAATTGAGATATGTTGGTTTTATGCTTTACAATAATTTTTAAAATATTTTTTAAAAAATCCTTTAAGCGCCAGGGATTTCTTAGCTTCTGCGCGGCAAGTGGGCAGGAGGGTGGTAAAGGAAAGGTTTATAATATCCCTTAAAAATCTTGAAATTGCCGACACCCCTTATTTCCTCCTAAAATTGGGGGGTAGCCCGGACATTCCACTCACATTTGGGGGCCCGGTACTTAAAATAGGATATTATTGGTTTGATATACCCTCAAAAAATTTTTGGGACACCCCCGCCTTAAATGCTGGAGGCTGTAATTTATATCTAGGTGGATGGTTACTTGGATTTTTGGCTGAGTATATCCGAAAATAAAAATACAAATACCGCAGGTGGCCGAAAATTTAAGTGAAAGGATGAAAAATTCTCCTAATAACTTTATTTTTAGCAGAGTTTTTGCATGGGTATAATTTCCCCTCCACCTGTGCCCCTGTAAAAATTTTTTTTATTATGTTGTGTTTTTTTGATTTTTGCAGAATTTTTTGATAAAAAATTTTAAATAGTTATAGGGGCAAATCGGTCAGCCACCTTACGGGTTTCCAGAGCCGTTACGCACGAAAGTCCTGCGCGGAAAACCGAAAATAGATGGGCGTCCAGGGGAAAGATTGGCCCCGATGGACTTCGACCAGCTCCGAACCACTCTGGAGACGAAACACCGAAGGGAGTTGCGGTATGTTAGTTACATTGGTATATTGTGGTATTTAATTATTTGTTTTTTCCTAAAAAGGGTCGAAAGCTTTAAAGGGCATGAGAATAAACAGTGTCACAAAATCACATTTTTAGCATTTTAGTACCTACTTAAGACTCTCAAATTTTGTAAATGTAGAATGGTTTTCCAGGTAACCTGGATTTTTTAAAGGAGTGGTTGGTTGTTTTAAGATTGTTTATAATGAGTTAAACAGGAAAGGGTATTGTTAAATTTTTCTCAAAAATCATGAACCCGCGGATACCACCTTATTCAAAAATTTGAGTTAATCAGATTGTACATTGTAGATCTTATTGTGTAACTTTGAAAATTGTTTTATTTTTATTGTAAATTACATTTAAATTCTTTTTGAAAGTGTGGTGTAAAATATTTGTACAGAATGTTATTTTTGGTGTTATGTTGGAAAAATATTTTTTAACTTTAAAGTCTCGTTTGTTACAGCGATGTGGATTTAATGTCTTCGGCTATGTACCCTCGGGTTTTTGACGACTTCGAAACGTTCAGACAGACGTACGGACCCGTGGACAGATTCCCCACTCGCATTTTTTTGAAAGGGTTGGATATCGCGGAGGAAATAACGGTTCGTGCGTTTGTTTGTTTGGAATTTAAGGACAAAACACAAATTAAACAAATATAAATAAAGTAACTTTCAGTTTCAGCTAGAGGTAGGTATATTGGAACTGATTAATTGCTTTGAGCATAACGTAATCGATTTAATGTACTGCAAATTCTCTTAAAAATCATCTTATGTAGCAATTTATATTTAGCGACCAACAGACGTAATGGGTTAATGACGAATTTCGCACCTGTTTAGAGGTGTAAATTAGGCACAGAAAGACAACGTAACTAATCCATTTAAAACACTAATTTTTTTCAAAAACCCCCTTCGCGGCCATTGTATTTTTTCGATCAGGAGACAAAAAGGGTTAATAACAAACTAGGTCTTTTGCGTGTTTAGGTGGAAATCGAACACGGGAAGACTCTAAGCGTCCAACTGCTGGCAGAGGGAAACAAGGTGAACTCGGAGGGGGAGCGGGAGGTCTTTTTCGAAATGAACGGACAAATGCGAAGTATGTTCGTCAAGGACAAGGAGGCTTCCAAGGTAAGAAGAGGGTTTATTATTGTGTTTTCTTTGCAAAAATTTGCCACAGAAGCCGCGTTTTGAGTTTTGCAAAAGGGGATTTGTTCATCATGGAGCATTTTTACTGCAATTAAAATGGCGTGTAGACGGGAGTAGTGATGTTCCTCTACCCTCCTTGAGCGATTGCCTTTAGAGCTGACTCTTGGATCAGAGTAATGAACCCAGCGAAACATTTGCAAACAGAGTTTGCAAAAAGCGTCTCAGCTGGCGGGGGCCTTAGAAAACTAAGGGTGCATCCCCATGGTTCACTACCGGATCTTTTAAGGTTAAATTCAGCTTTTGGCTGGGGACTTTCACCCCGCACCCACAAAAGGTGGTACCTGGCGGATCCTTGAGCGATTGCCTTTAGAGCTGACTCTTGGATCAGAGTAATGAACCCAGCGAAACATTTGCAAACAGAGTTTGCAAAAAGCGTCTCAGCTGGCGGGTCTACCCTCCAATAATACGTTTCTGAGTTTCGGCGCCATACATGGGCACGGGGGGTTAACCTAATCCTCCTCCAAATTCTGAGATTGAGGGTTTAACCCTCTCCTCCCTCCCCCAAATTTTGAAAAAATGACGAAAAAAATGTCTTTAAAATGACTTCTAACTGCCTCCACAAATAAGTTTTAGTCAAAATGAGTGTTTTAAGCAATAAAAAGCTCAAAAATGCAATAAAAAGAGTTGTTTTTGAATTTAAATTAGCGTTTTTTTTTGTATCTACTTTTTCTTTAAAATCAAAAAAAATGGGTAAAATCCACTCCAGAAAAAAAAACGATATGGGTAAAATCTGTTTTTTTTTTGATTTTAACCCCTCCCCTGAATCCGAAAGCTAGGGGGGTGGTAACCCGGGGTAAATTGGTATTTGGATTATAGGAGGGGGTCCCAGGAGGTTTGAGCCCGCCTAGCTTTTTAGGGGGAGTCGACCCGGGGTGCAAAATATTGAAATCTAGAGGGGGATGAGGTGGGGTCCGGTGTCTAAAGCAAAAAAAGTTTTAAACCATAATAACTTTAATAATTGTTTTTTTTTATAGGATAATACTACATTTTTTTAAATAAAAAGCGATATTCTGGTGTAAAAAGGGTGTAAAAACATGAATATGTGTAAAAAAATTAACGTTTTTGGAAGAAAATTTAGTATAAAAAAAGTACCTAAGATTTCCCTGAGTGGGGAGGGGGAGGGGTCAGATTTCAAATTCTAGAGGAGAGTCAGGGGTAAAAAAATTCGGAAATTTGGGGGAAGGGGCCCCCTAGATTTTCGTCTAGGGGGGTCCCAAAATTTCGAGGCAAGGGGGTAGACCCCACCCTGCCCCCCCCCTTTCTTCCCTATGATTAGAAGTCTATGTATATTAAAATGATTAAATACATAATATTATAAATCATGAGCAGGGCAACAAGAAAATTACCACATTTATGCAATCAGTTTTGTTTTTTGTTTATGTTTTGGTGTCTGCAAAAAACAAGCTTAAGTTTTGCGCTTAAAAAAGACCAAACAATTTTGATAATAATATTATTAGGAGGGATATCTTTGCTGAAATCTAATATTTTTACATTAGTATGTAGCTGAGTAATTCATTTAAACCGTAGCCCGTTGAATTTAAAATAAAATTTTTCGTTATTAAATGTCTTACTGTTGAAACAGCGGAGGTGCTGCGAGGCCTGGATATTTCGTCGTTACTACAGCAAATTAAGTCACAGTCATTCCAAAATTCACGTGAGTGTGACGTCTTTTCTAGTTTAGAGGGTTGCTGTTTGCAATCGAAATGAGTCAGAGGGCGCATATATTTTATACGCATTGTGGCGGATTCCGTAGTAGTAGTACTAACGACTCGCAGACCTGTGCACTGTCTCCCCCCGGGGTTTAAATGGGGGGGGGGCAATTTCAAAACGGGGGAGGGCACGGGGACGGGGGGCAACTTTTTTGAAACGGGCGGACAATAAAACGGGGGGGGCAAGCAGGGGGGAAAGAAAAAAAAGAGAAAAAAAGGAGAAAAAAAGAGAAAAAAGAAGGGAAAAGAGAAAAAAGGGACAAAAAAGCGAAAATAAGGTAAAAAAAAGGTCTGAAATGGCTTAAAATACATTGAAATAGGCTAAAAACTGCAAAAAAATTGCGATGATGGCGTCATCATAGGTCAAAAATGGCGTCATAATTTTAGGGTACTTTTTTATTTTTTGGCGGGGGGGGCAATAAAACGGGGGGAGGGGCAAATCCTCCAATAAAGCAGGGGGCATTTCCAGACCGTGCACAGGTCTTCTAACTACATTTTGTTTTATAGGAAATCCGCACTCATCCGAAAGCTATTCCGGGGGTGAAAGGCTCTATCGGCGCACCGATGCCCGGAGAAATTTTAGAGATCAAAGTCAAAGAAGGTGATGAAGTAAAGCCGAAAAGTAATAAGGATTATTTTTGGTTTTTCGGGTTAATGTTTAAAAAAACAGAAATAGAAAAAGCATTAAAATTTAATAAATATTTTTGAAGGCATAATTCTATATTTATCTACGGAAAGAGAAGATTTTATTATAATAAATCCAATCGCAGTTTTACAAGGTTTAGTTGTGAGCTGACATCGACAGTTGTTAACAATAAACTAATAAAATTATAATAGTTTCATAAACTGACTGTATTATTATCAATAAACTATTAACTCTTTCAATTCTAAATAAAAGCAAATCGATAACAATAGAAGCAAAAAAGACTAAAATTACCTCTTGCTCTTGCACCTTTAAATTTGTGGTTTTGGTCTACTTACTATAATAAAAAACTGAAAAAATAAAACGTTAGAAAATTTTAAAAAGCTTTCATCGTTACTGTTACACAATCATCCAAAAGCGTCACAAAATACTCCTAATTGTGACTTTATCGTTTAACACACAGATACTGTGTACCGTGTGAGTCAAAGTCAGATTGATTTTAAACTGATTTGACTTTTTTAGGTCAGCAGAGTAACAACAATTTATTCTGGTCGATTAAAAAAACAATATATGGTCTGAAACTTGATAGTGCAAGCAAGATACAAAAAATAGTTGTTATGAAAATAGCAAATGTGTATAAATTTAAAAATTGTAATGCAAACTCAAAGCGCATTGGTATTTATATATAAAAATTTTATGTTTTGTAAATATAGCATTTAAAAAAATTGTTTTTTTAGTGTCTCTGGGGGTGTTGTCAGCTATGAAGATGGAGATGTCTATTGATAGCCCGCTGGCAGGAGTGGTAAAGAAAATTCACATGTCCGCCAAGGAAAAATGCGCCGCTGGGGATTTGATATTTGAAATTGAGCCCAAGGAATGAGAGACTGAGGTTGGTGTTCGGATGTTTCGTCGTTACTGTAGAAAAATAAGTCAAATTTGCCGCATAGTAGTTGTACTGAGTTTTAGTTATACTTAAATTATACAATTGAAAAGTTAAATACTTTTTGCTACAACGTGCTTGTAACTGTTTATTATTTAAGTGAAGTTTTATTTTTATTGAAAATATCAATATTTTTGCACAAACTAATCGGTTTTACTTTTTATAGATGCTTGATTGAATCAGTATAAAAATATACTTTGGGAATACAACTTACAGAGTCAATGTTATCATTGGTTTTTATGGTTTCTACTACCTTTAAAAATACATTATTTTATTTGTGAAAATCGTCCTGACAGATTATTATTTTATTAGGATTTTTTAAATTTTTATTTTGGTAGGTTGTTTGTTTTGTGTGTTTGTTTAGATACTGTATTGTTATTGTCAAGAGTTTGTCAGAAATGAATTTTGTACATTGTATAAAATTAAGCTTAACCACGAACTACAATCGCTTAACCTATTAGCATAAGCTTCGTGGCTCAGTATTTTAGTAGTGGTAAGCTTAATTGTAAGCAGACTAATAACGTGGAGTAGATATTTCCAGCTTGAAAATTATAGGATGTAGAACCCACAGAGATTTGTCGCTCTGGCCATTTTTGTCTATACCAGAATAGTATTATTTTAAAGCTGTACGAAAAAAAGTCTAATTTATTTTTGGCTAATTCTTATTGTAAAGTACCGGTGTTAGCTCAAGAATTGCTTGCGTTAAAGAATTATAATTCATATGGGTTATCAGACCTGTGCACGGTCTGAAAATGCCCCCCCCCGTTTTATTGGAGGATTTGCCCCCCCCCCCCCCGTTTTATTGCCCCCCCCCCCCCCGCCAAAAAATGAAAAAGTACCATAAAATTTGTACGCCATTTTTGACCTATGATGACGCCATCATCTCGAATTTTTTGCAGTTTTTAGCCTATTTCAATGTACTTTTAAGCCATTTTAGACCTATTTTTACCTTATTTCCGCTTTTTTTGTCCCTTTTTTCCCTTATCCCTTCTTTTCTTTCTCCTTTTTTCTCCTTTTTTTCTCTTTTTTTTTCTTTCCCCTGCTTGCCCCCCCAGTTTTATTGCCCCCCCCCCCCCCCGGTTTTCAAAAAAGTTGGCCCCCCCCCGGGCCCCCCCCCCCCCGTTTTGAATTGCCCCCCCCCCCGTTGTAACCCCGGGGGGGGCAGTGCCCAGGTCTGGGTTATTACAAACTAATCCTTTGATTTATCTTGTTGTTGTTATTATATTGCCAATCTTGTACTGATGTAGACTTAATTTGATGTTATTTGTTTTGTTTTGTTTTAATTTGAAAGATTTTGTGATTTATTGTGTTGTTAAAATTGCTTGTGTAGTAAAAGTATTGAATTGCGATTAATTTAAAAGCAAGTCGTTTTCTAAAACTTATATCATCAAAAATAAATAACTTAGAAAAGTAAGATTAAAAATATATTTTTTATATTTTATACATATTCTTGATAACACTGTGATATAAATCATATACTTTTGGAATTATTTTGTTGAAAAGATTTTTTTAAAAAATGCTGTATTGATTTGTGTTGATCAGAATCGTTGACAAATTAAGCATGAAATGAACAAAATGTTATTTATCAATGTCTGTATTGTGTAATGTAATGAGATTAAAAAACGGTGAAATTAAGCATGTCGTACAAAATTTTTGAGAAATTTTATAATTAACTAGTCTAGTTGCAGATATTTTATTAGTTGTATAGTGATAATTAGATGCACAAAATTAAAGGCTATGTATTAAAAAAGGCGTGAATTAATGATAACATTTGTTTGTGGCTTTTAGACTATTAATAACAGACATAACTGCGGTCAATACGGGTAAGAAAGGTTTTTTTTAATGTTGGCTGACAAAAACATTTTGGTGATATACCGTCAAAGCAAGCCTTTTATTATTTTTTAGAAATTTGACTACAATTTAGTCAGTTACAATGAAAACTGAACCAAGTAATAATGCA